>CAUYSK010066917.1:0-77316 GCA_963575035.1 Avahi laniger
ATATAATATAATATAATATAGTATAATATAATACTATATTATACTGTAGTTATTAACTATAAAGTTAACTTTTAGCTAAAAAAGTGACAAGGAAATAGGATCATTTATATTTAACATTATCTGATGCTCATCTTATAAATAGGCATTTATTATTAATCTTCTATAATTTAAAACATTAAGCAATTCTATTTAACTTTTTTAACATGAAACAAAGAATTAGGTACTTACAAGATGAATCTTGCATTAGAGGAACACTTAACTTTTATAGATTTGAGCAAAATTTTTGAAATATTTTTTAATGGAATAAGTATAAAAATAAGAAACATATTTAAAATACATTCTTTTAAATTACATTTGCTATTTTGTTTCTGATGGCTTTTAGTCCTGCAAAAGATGTTATAGTAGCAAGAAAGCTGTGATTGCTAGCACAGTACAGGACGGCTTCTTGGTAGTTTAAGTGTGGATCAGCAACAAACCAATATTCACTTCCTTCAATTACAACAGGAGGTCCGTGAATTCCAGCACGCTCTAAAGGAGAAGAAGGAGATCAGAGTTATGACCGTGCAAACCAAACTGTACCCTCTAAGCACGGGTTAATGTTTAAAACAATTTATAAATTAGTAATCTAGATAGATTACTGGCTCCCTCCGACTGGGGCAGTACGATTGCAAGGAACTAAGGATTCCTGAGCCAGGGATTCTGCCACTCTTATACTCACAGGGAAGGAAAAGTCTAGCCTTATTGCCTTATGCCACAGCAACCGCTCACCTCCCTCGCCTGGAGAAATTTTGTATAGAGAGATGTATAGAGAAGTTGGAACTTAAATAATTAACTAAATGCACTATTGAATAGGTAAAAGCAGCTTTGGCTAAATTTAAGTTTTCTTAACTCACCTGGATTGTACCAGTCTGGTGTTTTTGGAGTATGGCCTGCATAAAGAAGAAAGCAAGTGGCTTTAGTATTCAATTACAGGTCAGGGCATACTATATAACTAGGGCCTTTAATGTGGCTCAAAAGGACTTGCAGTATTGCTGAGGTTCATCCATTTCTAGCCAAAACATTTCATTTCAAGTTATGATCACTTGAAAATTTTTGTGTGGCCTGTGCTAAAGCTGATTTAGGGGCAATCGAAAAGGCAGATCTGTCAAATATTAGTTAAGAATTACTAGCAATCCTTTACCTTATATCATGAAAGTCATAAAGGAAGACTAGATTGCCAAAATATAGTTAAGAATTAGAAAGTAAAAATAAGTAAATGATGATATTGTATATGTTACATAGAAGCACTAAAGAATATGCATCAAGATAATCATCATTGCAGAATGAGGTTATTCAAGAACCACTTCTCCATCTAATGAAATTTAAGTAACTGTTCTATAAACTTAGGTTGGTAATTTATTGTCTTCCAAGATGCTCTTGGAAACAATGTACAATGATCCAGTACTGAGCCTTTTGTGAAAGTGAGACAAAATGGGAGGAAAATAATAAAAACCACTGAGGACTCTGGGACGGAAATGGAGGGAATATAGTAAGCTGCATAGAATTAATGGGCTTTGAAGTGGGTGGGTCGGTATCTAAATGCTCTCGTGTACTTTGCTGTCACGGTACTTTGGATGAGTTGCTTAACTCCCTGAGCCTCAATTTGCTACTCTATAAAAACTAGACTCTATTATTTAACTCACAGAGAGAGTGTGACGACCATGTGAGATCACCCCTGAGGAAAGACCCGGCACAGTGCCAGGCACAGAGCAGTTCCTCAAAGGATCCTACTTGCTTTCCTCTTCCTTTTCATTCTGGTCACAGATCACACTGGTCTCAAGTCAAGGACAAAATTTTCTTAATCTTAGAAATTATAGGGTAAAATAGTCGTTCTTAATTTTGCTGGGACAGTAGGGCCTAAGACATCAGAAGACCCTACTCAGAGGACTGCCTACGTATACAGCATCTTTGGTATCACTGATCCAGTTCTCTTTGTATTGGGTAAATTCCATCAATAATGCTGCAAATCAATTAAAAATGTACACAGTTTCTTGTCTGTAATCTTGTCAAAGATTTCTGATCATTTGTATCTTGGGAAAGCTGTGTCTAACTTATATATCTTTGAATTAGTGAGAAAAACAGATGCAATGTGTTTTTTGTACAAGATTACAAATATGTAAGTGTGTATAAGGTATTAAGAAATACAATGAAATAGCTATGTTTGGGTAGTGGTATTTTAGGTGATTTTCCTAAAGATATTTTATGAGGCTGATTTTTGATAAAATTTTCTCCAATTAAAAAAAGAATATTTAAAAAATATATATATCCATAGTGGTTATGGCTGCTTAAAATTTATAGGCTGTCAAAATATTTCTTTTAAAAAACAAAAAAGAAGAAAAAAAAAGAAAAAATATCACTTTTAGAGAAGAGGGGACTAATTAGAACTAGGTAATAAAAAGGTGAGAGAGAAGAGGCATTGTGGTTTGGGCTACAGAAGAGGAAAACATTGGAGAAATGCTTCAGGACATTAGCCTGGGAAAGGACTTCTTGAGTAATACCCCCAAAGCACAGACAACCAAAGCAAAATTGGACAAATGGGATCATATCAAGCTAAAAAGCTTCTGCACAGCAAAGGAAACAATCAACAAAGGGAAGAGACAACCCACCAAATGGGAGAAAATATATTCAAACCACACATCTGACAAGGGATTAATAATTAGAATATATAGGGAGCTCTAACAATTCAATAGGAAAAAATCAAATAATTGATTTTAAAAATGGGCAAAAGATCTGAATAGCTGTTTCTCAAAAGAAGACATACAAATGGTCAACAGGTATATGAAAAAAATGCTCAACATCATTAGTCATCAGAGAAATGCAAATCAAAATTACAATGAGATATCTCATCCCAGTTAAAATGGCTTTTATCAAAAAGATAGGCAATAATGATTGCTAGAGAAGATGTGGAAAAAGGAAAACCCTTGTACACTCTTAGTGGGAATGTAAATTAGTGCAACCACTATGGAGAAGTCAAATAGAACTACCATATGACCCAGCAATCCCACGGCTGGGTATATATGGAAAAGAAAGGAAATAGGTATATTGGAAAGATATCTGCATTCCCATGTTTAATGCAACAGCCAAGATTTGGAATCAACATAAGTCTTCACCAATGGATGAATGGATAAAGAAATTGTGGTATATATACACAATGGAATATTATTCAGCCATAAAAAGAATGAAATCCTACCCTTTATTTACAACAACATGGACAGAACTAGAGAACATTATGTTAAGTGAAATAAGCCAACGACAGAAAGACAAATCTCACATGTTCTCACTCATATGTGGGAGCTAAATATTAAAACAATTGATCTCATGGAGACAGAGAGTAGAATGATGGCTACCAGAGGCTGGAAAAGGTAGCAGGCAGTGGAGGGAATAGAGTGAGCATGGTTAATGGGTATAAAAATACAGTTAGTTAGATAGAATGAACAATGACAGCACAACGAAGTGACTATAATCAACAGTAAGTTAGGGTATACTTTAGAATAACCTAAAGAGTGGAATTGGAATGTTCCTAACACAAAGAAATGATAAATGCCTGAGGTAATGGATACCCCAATTACCCTGATTTGATTAATTCACATCATATGCCTGTATCAAAACATCACATGTACCCTGTAAAGATATATAACTATTATGTATCCATAATAATTAAAATTTAAAAAAAATTTTAAAAATTGAAATGATTCTCTTTACTACTTTTCTCCTTTTACTTAAAATAATTATTCATTCCAAAATCAAATATCCCTAAGTGAGCATTAAATTTTATCTTCTATGCAAATTCTTCCATGATCAAAGAATAAGATATCACCAAATTTCAATAAGTTTGCCTTCTATCAGGAGTGGAAGTCAGGTAGGGAGATGCTTAATGTATTAATTGCATCTTCATAGCTTTCAGAAATGAAAATTATAGACCAATCTGGTCCTTTAGATACTTTTAGCTTAGCATTCACAATGTTAACATGAGACAGTTGTGTAAAGGGATATTTACCACTTACCTTTTGGAATCTGGCACACCCATTCAAGTTTTGTATCACAAGCAAAAGGCCTGAAATAAATAATTTCTCTGTCTTCGTAGAAATGCCAGCCTCTGTGCCAGGGCCTACGAATGACCTAAAGGAGAAAAAGGATTGCAGAATATTTTGAAATTGATGCAGCCCTTATGAAATACTACACCATAAGCTCTATGGTTTTTTTTTTTTTTTTTTTTGAGACAGGGTCTTGCTCTGTTACCCAGACTAGAGTGCAGAGGCATCCTTGTATCTCACTGCAGCCTTAAACTCCTGGGCTCAAGTGATCCTCCTGCCTTAACCTCCTGAGTAGTTGGGACTACAGGTGCACACCACAATACCTGGCTAATTTTTCTATTTTTTATAGAGATAGGATCTCGCTATGTTGCTCAGGCTGGTCTCGAACTCCTGGGCTCAAGTGATCCTCCTGGTTTGGCCTCCCAAAGTGCAGGGATTACAAGTGTGAGCCACATAGAGTGATAGGCCAGCTCTATGGTTTTGATTTCTATTTTAATTCTAGCACCTAAAGTGTTTGTTCAATAAATGAACACAGGAATAAATGGAATGTTTAAACAGTAACACCCAGAGCAAGAGCCTTCAAAGGGGCTGATAAAGAAAATATATTGTAAGGTCATATTTACATCCAAAATGAAAATTATTTTCTCCTCCCTCCCATCTGTTTTCATTGACATGAAATTGTAGAATCTTATACTTTTAAAATTTCGGAAATATCAAGCTAGAAAATAATTTTTATTTCAGTGGTATCCAAGCACCAGGCTATGATCAAAGCAGATCAGAAAGTGACATAAAAGTCTGGCCTCAGGGGCCCACATTCCTTTTTTGGTGTTACTCTGCCATTTCCAGGATTTTACCCTTCTCCACATGGTCCAAGATGGGTCATGACAATTCCAGCCACCAAGCAGGAGAGAAAGGAAAGGGAAGGCGTGACTTAGGAGGGGCATCTGTCACTGTCTGGACTGTTTTCAGGCCAAGGCTCTGTTGGCTACTGAGGCAGGAGAGGTAAGAGTCTCCACACCGAACACTGGCTGGGCTCTTCCTGATGCAGGTTGCATCAGTATCGCTTTTATTTATTTTCTGGTAGATTTTCAAACCTCTCCATAGTTGGGAACTCTGTTTACCCAGAACACGGTTTATTGTACCAGTGTTATCAACATTCCTGAAAACTTCATAAGCTTCTCTGAAGTTTTTACCTTTTCATGTGTTAAATTGGGAATGCTATTAAAATGGCATGATACTATACAGTTTGTCATTAGAAGAGTTACTTTGCAAATAGGCTTTCCAGTGGCTTTCTTGGTTCTTACTTGCCTCACTCTCCTTATAACATTGCTGGTCAACCACCTTCTTAAATCTTTGTGGAAAGATTGATTTGTTTCTTGGGCCTCAAAGCAAAGATATTATCTATTAGTAGATATCTCCTCCTTCCTCATCTTTCACTTTATATGTTGGAAGTTCCTGCAAATCCACTTCCTAGCCCTTTGCTCTTTTTTTTAAATATACATTTCCCCCTTCAAGTACAGTCTTTTGATTTCGATTTAGCATAGGACACATCTTACAGTTAGCTTGGATTAAAAATATCTAAACTAAAAGATACCATTTTCTTTATAAATCAGTACCCCTTCTGACTATTTCTATAAATGCCTATGCGTATGCATAATGGTTAAGCATACTGAACCCAGACACTTACGGGTTTAAATTTCATTTTTTTTTTTGAGACAGAGTCTCACTCTGTTGCCCTGGCTAGAGTGAGTGCCGTGGCGTCAGCCTAGCTCACAGCAACCTCACACTTCTGGGCTCAAGCGATTCTTCTGTCTCAGCCTCCCGAGTAGCTGGGACTACCGGCATGCGCCACCACGCCCGGCTAATTTTTTCTATATATTTTTAGTTGTCCAGATAATTTCTTTCTATTTTTAGCAGAGATGGGGTCTCGCTCTTGCTCAGGCTGATCTCGAACTCCTGAGCTCAAACGATCCGCCCGCCTCGGCCTCCCAGAGTGCTAGGATTACAGGCGTGAGCCACCACGCCCGGCCTAAATTTCACTTCTTTAACCATGTAAACTTGGGTAAGTTACTCAATGCCCAAATTTCTTTCTCTGGAAGATGACTATGATAACAGTACCTACCTTACAAGGTCACTTAAGTATTAACTGAAATAACATGTGTGATACGTCTAGCACAGCGGCTGGCTCATGAAGGAGTCAATAAATGTTAGCTGCTTCCATCATCATCATCAGTATTCTCATAATACCCTTGTTCTTGCACAAAACTTGCATTTTGCCTGTCATAGTTCTTACCCAATGGTGTTGTAATTGCTTATTTACTTGTCTTTGTTTTATACGAGATTGTAAGTTCTATGCAGACAATGACTATGTTTTGTACCTTGTCACTGTTATAACCCCCAGTGCCTTAGGGATCCCTTGGACATACTGCTTATGAAATGGACAAATGAATGAACTCTGCAAAGGAAGATGCCTAACTGGTCTGTTTTGTCTTTCAATACCATCTGCCGCTTCTTTGAGTCTGTCTCAAGATGAATCTTCCTTCTACTTTCCTTGGATCCCATCACTTTCCCTACTCGAACTTTTCAAAATGCCCTCTTGCCTATGTACAAAATGTACAAACTCCTTCACCTAGCATCGATCTAATTTCCCAGTGTTTTCAACAAGAAAAACAATTAAAACTTCTTGATCTGCATTCTGTTCTCCTCACTGCCTTACCCTCTTTCTTCTACTCCCATCTTATTTCATGCCGCCTTCTCATACCATTGCCCCCGTCCCACCTGTACAAACTACCCATCCCTAAAGACCCAGTTTAAGTACCACCTCTTTCTGGAAAATGTTCAGAGGGATCACTTTCTCTTCTGATTTCATTAGTCCTCATCAGCCCTCTCATTTGGAGCTTATTACTGTGCATAGTAATAAGGGATGCCTTTCCTGAACATGAATTTTATCTTCTCAGATTAAATGTAAGTTAGTCTGTTGAGGGTCAGGCCATGGCATACGTATCTCCCATCACATCTAATATCATCCTACACGCACAAAAGATGCTCCCTGGGTCTATTGCCTGACTGCACAAGATACCAGATTTAGTTTTTAAATATGCAGATTTTGCAGCATTGCACTGACCTTGACAGCAGCACAGTCTCTGATGTCATAATCCTGCTGGAACTCATCTGCCATGATAATAGTAGACACCTGAAAAGACAAGAGAGGCTTGAGAATTTAAGACTGATGTATAAATATTTGCAATTTAGATGTAATTTAGGTAGCTTTAATAACTCAAATGTGTCCCTATACCACAGAAAGAAAACTTCTCCATCTCTTTTTTTGATATTAGGGTTCTAAGTCATGAGAGGACTTAGAAAATAACATAATGTCATAAGTTTCCAAAGGAAATCAACCTTTCAGAAGTGGAGGTTGATGGTATATTCAATTCCCCACTGGAGTCATAGAGAATCAAGAGCTTACAAAAGAGTTTTTTTTGGGGGGTGGGGGGTACGTTGAAATGCTAATTATTTGGGTAATCTCAGATATGTTACAATTTGAAAATAAAAGTCAAAGTGTTTTATATTTGGAAAAAATATAAAATGAATTGATACAATGGTAATATAGAAAAAAACCTCAATATTTGAGAATAATGTTGTTCTTATAAATATTACATAAAATCTCTTTTAAGGATGATGTAAACCTTTGGAATAACATTAAGGATTTTCAAATTTCTCCCAAACAAATTATGTCTCCCAATAAAGATATTTTTTAAAAATATAACTCATATTTTTAGATAATAAAAAAGCTTCTCATTATTAAAAAAAGGAAATAAAAAACAGTATAACAGAAGAACTTTGAAAAAAATCAATTTTATTACCAAAAGATGATCACTATATATTTTAATATTTTTGAACTATATATAGACTGTGCATGAGTTTTTTTAAAATAAAAATTAGTAATTTGTTTTTTTCCCCACTTCCTATATGTGAATCTATTTCCATTTCAATAAAGGTATGGCTACATAATTTTAATGGTTGTATGGTATGTGGATGTTATTATTTTATTTTTATAAATTGACAGATAAAATTATACGTATTTGTCCTATATAATATGATGTTATGAAGTACATATACATTGTAAAATGACTAAATACAGCTAATAACATATGCATTACTCATATAGTTATCATTTTTATGGTGAAAACACTTAACATCCACTCTCTTAGCATTTTTCGAGAATGTAAAATATGAACTCTAGTCACCAGGCTGTACAATGGATCTCTTGAACTCATTCCTTCTATCTCTGGTTGAAATTTTGTATCCTTTGACCAATATCTGTCCAACTCCCCCAACCCCAACTTCCTCAGTCTCTGGAAACCACCATTCTGCTCTGTAGTTCTATGAGGTCAACTTTTTTAGACTCCACATAATGAATGAGATTATGCAGTATTTTCTGTGCCTACTTTATTTCACTTAACATAATGTTCTCAAGGTTCATCCGTGTTGTTGCAAATGGAAGAATTTCCTTCCTTTTTGTAGCTGAAGAGTATTCTGTTGTGTATATATACTGCATTGTCTTATCCATTCATATGTTGATGGACACTTAGGTTGATTCCATACCTCAGCTATTGTGAATAAAGCTTCAGTAAACATGGAGGTGCAGATATCTCTTCAACATACTAATTTCATTTTCTTTGAATATATACCTAATAGTGGGATTGCTGGGTCATGTGATTAATTCTGTTTTTAATTTTTTGAGCAATCTCCATACTGTTTTCCATAATGGCTTCAGTAATTTACATTTCTAACAACATTGTACAAAAGTTCCCTTTTCTCCACCTCCTCACCAACTTATCTTTTGTCTTTTTAGTAACAGTCATTTTAACAGGTGTGAGGTGATATCTTATTGTAGTTCTAATTTATATTTCCCTGATGAATAGTGATGTTGAGCATTTTTCATATACCTGTTAGCCATTTGTATGACTTCTTTTGAGAATGTCTATTTGGGCAAGTCCTTCGCTCTTTTTTTTTTTTTTTTAGAGAGAGGATCTCATTCTGTCACCCAGGCTGAAATGCAAGTCGCATGATCATAGCTCACTGCAGCCTGGAACTCCTGGCCTCAAACGATCCTCCCAGCTCAGCCACCAAGTAGCTGGGACTATAGGTGTGCACCACCATGTCTGGCTAATTTAAAAAAAAAATTTTTTTTAAGATAGGGTCTTGCCATGTTGCCCAGGCTAGTCTCAAACTCCTGGCCTCAAGTGATCCTCCTGCCTCAGCTTCCTGAATTGCTGGGATGACAGGTATGAGCCACCATACCCTGCCCTTTGCCCATTTTTAAACCAAGTTGTTTTCTTGCTATTGAGTTGAGTTCCTCATATACGGTTAGGTGCCACATAATGATGTTTTAGTCAGTGATGGATCCACATACATGATGGTGGTCCCATAAGGTATAATACTGCACAGAGGTGAGGAACCTGTAGTCTTAGGCCACTTGTGGCCTTCTAGGTGTTTAAGTACAGCCTTTTGACTGAATCCAAATTTTACAGAACAAATCCTTTTATTAAAAGGGGTGCAGCGGAGAAAGATAAAGCTTTTCTTGCCTCCTTTGGTGCTTAATAAAAGAACGATCTTAAAATCGGAAGGCTGCAATTTCCCCGCCCCTGGATACTGTACAGGTTTGTAGCCAAAGAGCAATATATAGCTTAGGTGTGCAGCACAGGTTTGCAGTAGGCTATACTATCTAGGTTTGTGTTAGTACACTATGTTTACACTATGATAAAATTGCCTAACGACACATTTTTCAGAATGTATTCCTGTCATTAAGTAACACATGACTGTATTTTGGATATCAGATGAAGAGGTGCAAATATGTTCTCTCATTCTGTAGGTTGTTTCTTCATTATTGATCATTTCCTTTGTTGTGCAGAAGCTTTTTAGTTTGATGTGATCCCATTTGTCTATTTTTGTTTTTGTTGCCTGTGCTATTGGGGTCATATACAAAAAAATCATTGCCCAAACTAATGTCATAGAGTTTTCCCCTTATGTTTTCTTCTAGTAGTTTCATAGTTTTAAGTCCTACATTTAAGTTTTTAAGCCATTTGCGTTGGTTTTTGTATATGGTATGAGATAAGGGATTAATTTCATACTTTTGCATGCGGGTATTCAGTTTTCTGAACACTGTATGTTCTTAGCACTTCTGTTGAAAATCAGTTGGCTGTAAACACATGGATTTATTTCTGGGCCCTCTATTCTGTTCCATTGGTCTGTGTGTCTTTTTTCTGCTGGTAGTATGCTGTTTTGGTTATTATAGCTTTGTAGTATATTTTGAAGATAGCTAGTATTATGCCTCCAGCTTTGTTCTTTTTGCTCAAGATTGCTTTGGCTGTTCAGGGTTTTTTGTGGTTCCATACAAATTTTAGGTGTGGATGTATAATTTAACAGTCAACTTTTTAGTGAAACAAAAACTTCTTCCATGTTACCCCAAACAAGAAAGTTTTAACTTACTGGTGTATGATCACTCCATTGCCAGGATCCTTGTAAATCTGGGCTCCTTTTGTTCAAACCGATCCACAGCCAACGCTGGACACTATGTAAAAAGAAAGTGTGAAAAAATGTGAAGACAATTTTTGGCAAAAATATTTAGCATTGACATGTCTGAAGTGCTTCAGAGATGTAAGTTTATTCTGAAGATCTTGTCACTAATTGAAAATAAAAGACGGCTTTTAGAAAGAAGGTTTTTAAATGAAACTAAACTCTTAATATGGAATAGTTATTGAAAAAGTACTACACTTTTTAAGCCATCTTTTTAGTTGTTTTATTCACATAAAAGGCAAAAACTATTCTGCTTTGAACTTTAAGAGGAAAAAAATTGTTATTATTCCAATACTTTTACTGCAGTGCTCAAATATTAGACAATGTTTTCAGATACAGTCAAATGCAACAATGCCATTTCCTTAAAGCATTTGTTTATAACATTATCAAACTTTTTTCTTTAAAATGCAAAACAAACCATTTGGCTAAATTTTTACTAAACAAGATTTTAAAAATAGCTTAATTCCTGCTGCCTATTAAATTTAAAGTAAGCAAGTATTTCAGTATTCTCTAAGTGTCAAAGAACTATACTGGAGAAATATAATTAAGCAATCACTTAAGTTAGTAAACTTAACACTTGTGTTATACTTTTATGTACCAAACACTGAGCTAGGTGCAGTGATGATACAGAGAAGTATAACACTTAATATCTACACTCAAATGTAATACAAAATAGGGAGACAAGATATATATGAACAAAGAAAATATGATTAAGACTATTGATGAATGCTATCAAAGAGTGGTATGAATTTTAAGTGCTACAAAAGTTCAGAGAAAGGAGAGGTCATTCTGGACTGCAGGAAGTGAGGAAATATTTTGTGAGGTTAGTAGAACAAAAGATTTTCTTCAAGGGTTGGCTACCATTTCTTTCCAGCCATAATCTGAGTAGTTATCATATGCCACTATTCATATTGGCCAAGAGGAAAAAGGATAAGCGTTCCAAGGAAGAATGTATACACAAACACACAGAAACAAGAACATACATTTAAGTAATTCTTTCCCATCAGATAAACTTATACTCTAGCCAGGGAGATATGTAGCCAGCATCAATTAAAGTGACATAACTATAAAAAATTGTCTTGCCTCTAACTCCACACTTGAAAATATTACCTAAAATTTATTATACTTTTTGGGCCTTAATAAATAAACCAATTATATACCATATATTAATAATTTAACCTTCTGTTGACACATGGTATATATGATGAGTACATGTGTATATATATGCATACATAATAAGTATACATAAATGTAATATACATGTAAATATAATAGAGAATACATATTAGAGAAGGGGTAGAATCCAAATCTAAAAACATCGCTGTTCTCAAGCTCAGTAGAATATACGGAATATATGGACTGTACAGCTACAAGTCTACAGGGAAATAGAATAAGTCTGCATTTTTATAAAATTTGCTAGTGAATAAAAGGCTGTAGCAAACAATTTTAAATTCATTTCTCACTTTTTAATAAAATAATTGCCTTTATCTCTCTCCTTTTGTTTAACGTTCTCTCCCACTTATTTATTTATTTTTCCCCATACTTTAAGACCAGTAAGTACTTTTTCATCTTTTCAACTTCAAGTTTTTCAAGTTAATGCAATGGAATATGAGGACTGTCCCCTTTTGGTTTTTATTATTATAGTGTTATCTTACATAAAGAAAGATCAACAATTTGTGGACTTAAGATAAATCCAGTAGAGACAATTAAGTCCAGTTTAAATTTAGCGGCCAGACGCAGAATGTGCAGTTTGTGTCTCCAATTACTCAGCGCTTTCTCACAGGGTTCCACGTGTGTTGTGCTGCCCAAATGCTGGATTCCTAACCACAGGGTCTGGATAATCGCCATCTACAGCATCATTAAAGCTGGATGGCTGAAATAAAGAGGAGGTTAAGTTCCCTTCCTCATAATTACTTGGGGATGGAACTTCACTTCTCACAACTCTTTGCACATTATGTATTTGGGCCTGGGGAATGTATGTAGAATTTTGTGTTTCTCTAAAGTAAGCAGTAGATGTTTCATTTTCTTTACACAATCAACAGTACAACGAGGGAGATGATTAAAGATCATTTGTCACCTGCATTAGGAGACTCCCACTGGTGGCCTTTTCAGAGGTTTGTCCCGAACCTTTCCAGCTCCACATGCTCACACCTGGTATTCTCTCAACTAATGGCTCCCTCCTCTCACTTAGAAACTTTTCTTCTTTCAAGCCCATATCTGACTCCTTTGCTTCATCTCAGAGAACAGTTTCTTAAAGAGCCTGCCCAAATGTCCAAAATTTCTATTTCCACTACTTTCTAAGAATGAACTTCATTTCAACCCAGAAGTTTACAGATTTCAGCCTCATTTCAAGAGATTTACTAGGGTAACATAAATACAGAAAATAGTAGCTACTTGGTGTTGTGTGTTTGTGTGTGAGTGTGTTTTATGATCAAAAGTGGAAAATATTTCCTGAATTGTAACTTGTTCCTGGTTTGACCTAGTTTAGTTGCAGGCAGATAAAGAAAAGAAGAAATTTTAAATCACGTTAAACACTGCATACCTCTAATGTAGATTTTAGACAATTTGAGAGAAAATATGCACCTGATCATAACTGGGGAATCCAGTCGAACTGAAATTCTCCGTCTTTATAAATTTCTTCTACTCCAGCACTAAGTGTATGGTTTTAAGGCTATTAGGTTAAGAAGACATTGCATAAAAGGTTAATATGTGCAATTGTGTTAAAATTCATATCCTCAGTCAAATTTCCTGCTGCATCTGGTTGCTAAGGAAAATAGTCTCTCAGTCATAATCCCCAATAAATACTATTTGATGAGGGAGTTAAGTCTGTAAAGCCTTAGATTTATATCTAAATCCATTCATGGCACATCCCAGGAGGTAGTGTACACAGCAGCAATAGCTTTGCAAACAAGGCTTTCTTCTCTAATCCTACGGCCAATTTTGCTCTACAATGGCTTTCCCTGTTGGGCTGCCATGAAGAGTTGCAAAGATCTGAGAGCCTTAATGACTTGGTGCACCATGAATCCTTTTCAATGAAATACAAATAGAGATGTGGAATTTAGGTTGTGAGAGGTATAGCAGTAATCTGACTTAACTCCTTGCCATGTGATGCACAATTTGGGCAATGGATGCTTGCTGAGAAAGGTCAATTCTTGCAATAAAAAGCTAAGACATTCAAGGAGTAAGCTTTAAAATCATTTTCTAATGCAAATGGATTTGCTTCCTTCTTTCCTTTAAGCCATGGTTACAATTTTGGTTTTAGAATACGTTGTCTTTCCAAGTATAGTACAGGCCAACGATCTCTTTATTACAGAGAACCTATTAAACAGACAACATAGTCTGCTTACTATGGCCTTGTGTTAGCTGCTGAGATCAGAGTACAAATAAAATATGGTTCCTATGAGTGAAGGGATTATGGAGATTTGTTTTTTTTCTGTGCTTTTCTGCTTTCTAAATTCAATATGCATTACTTTTGTGATTAGAAAAAAATTAAACATAGTAAATTCTGTGGAAAATAAATTTTGTAAAAGCTGTATGTATAGGAATGGAAGAAAATGGAAAGGGTTCACACTAAATGTTAACTGGGAGCTAGGATTCAAGGGGATTTTTATTTTCTTCAATATCCTTTTTTATATTTTCCAAATTTTACATAATGAACTTGCAGTAATTTTTTAATGGGAGGAGGTGTTCGACAAGGGCTATCAGAAACAAAGAAACAAGTCAAGAAAAGTTCCTTAATTACCTCTCATGTTAGTTTTGTTTCCTAGTGTAGTCCATTCTGTATATGGATTCTCTCAATGATCATTTCTATCATATATGATATGTCAATGTTTTCCATTAATTGATTCCCACACATATCTACAACCTCATTGTTCAGTACTTATCCATGGCTCTCTGTTCTAGTTAGAGTTACTAACCCCTTGCTTGGGAATGTAGAGTTTGTTATGTTGGTATTTTACTTAAAAATACTTTACCTAGACAGTATGATATTGCGTGTGTCAAGCTTTAGATCTAGGAGCTCTTAAGTTGCCCTGCTTGAAATTCATGTCAGGGAGGATTGGCAGTGTATCGGAAGGGCCGTGCTCCAGAGGCAGCCACCACAAGGACCTCTGTGATTCAAAGCCACACTGGAGGCTTTGGTCGTTTGTAGAGTAACTGTCAGAAATGGGTTTATATCAGTGAAATGAGAAGCTTCTTAATCAGCATGATGTAAGAAATGAGCTCTCACTGGGGAAATTTAAGTTGTTCAAGATATGAGGATTAGTTAAAATATTCAGAGACACTCACCCATCATGAAAAGGTATGAGAGTCTTGTAAGGTGATAGTTTGTACCTTTAGAAAGGACATGTATGGCTTTATCCCTAAATAATGCCATGTCCAGTCATTGGGTCAGGTGATTGTGACGGCCCAATGCTGACTTGCATGGGAACACAATTCTTCTGTTGGAATAGTGTCACATCTGCCTCAAGTGAACTTTCTGTGTGAGATGGTAGTTAGAACACTTAAAAGGATAGTTTGCTGGGATGTTGTCAAGCTTATAAAACAGGTTGTATGAAATGTTTTTCATCTGCTTCATGAATGTTTGTGTAATAAATGTCTGTATTACACGACAGAATTTGTGTGGCAGAATTTGGTCTGAATTTTGTATTCATTATAATCTACTCTCGAAATTGTGAGGGAATAGCTAACACTCACCTCAGAAAGAACCTATGAGTTAGTATATCCAAATTGGCTTAGGTCAGTCTGCAATGAAATTTTGTATATTAACTTCTAATGCTAGATAATGAAGTCTAGAATACCTGAAATTCTACAATAGATGCTTACTAAATGAATACGTACAGAACACAAGTATTGTATTTTACAACAGATTCCCAGGACATTGTAGAAAAACTATTTTCTTTAATGAGAAAAATACAGCAGTGGCTGTTAAAACAAATCTGGAAAACGTGGAGATTTTCAAAGAAAGCATTTTTTAAATCACTCAGAATCTTACCTTCCTGAGGTAACAACCATTATTTTTTCAATGTATTTTTGCAGTCTAGTTTTTCAAGTAAATAATATTTTTTTATTCTTTTATAATCTGCCTTTCCCTCCACTTAATATATTATAAACATTTACACATTATAGTATTGTTTTTAATCTTAATGCACAGGGGATGTATTCCAAACCAAAATCAACGACAGTGATCCAATAGGGATCCTTACCTTTTTCTGACTTTCAGGGCAATGCATTTGACAATGCTTCATCATTAAGCATAATATGGTGATTGCTTTGAGCTATTCTTTTATTTTTTATTTTGTTTTGGCTAGTCAAGTGAATTAGTGGGAGTGAAGAAGGAACAAAGGAATCTATAACTGGTTGTGATCAATTAGTTGTAAATACCATTGCATTCAGACCAGCCTATTCTTAATTTAATAATAATTTATATATTAATTATATTTATTAAATATATTATGTACATGACATATTTATATACTAAGCCAGGAATGAATAGCAAATTTTACCCCCCAGCACTGACCACAAAATCTGAGGATGTTCAAGTTCCTTATATAAAATGATTATTTGCACATAACCTATGTACATCCTCTCGTATATATTAATCATCTCTAGATTACTTATAATAGCTAATACAGTGTAAATAATCCGGGTTTCTAAATATGATTTCCACATCAAATGAGGAATTTATTATACTTTTTTCCACAACTGTTTTATCTCACTATATCCTAGTTTTTATTTATAAACAGAGTTAAGTATTTCATTTGTTAAAATATTCTTATGTTTCTCTTTCAAGATTTGGATAGTTTTATTCTAATTTTATAATTACATTTATTGTAGCTTAGAGCTATTTTTTTTAATTTTTAAATTTATTTTTAATTTTTTTAGAGACAGGTTCTCACTCTGTCACCTGGTTTGGAGTGCAGTGGCAATCACATACACACTGCACCTCAAACTCATGGGCTCGAACCATCCTCCCAACTAGCTAGGTGTGTGTCACCATGCTCGGATAATTTTTTTTTTTTGTAGAGACAAAGTCTTGCTATTTTGCCCAGGCTGGTTTCGAACTCCTGAACTCAAGCAATCCTCCTGGCCAAGCAAGTCTTGGCCTCCCAAAGTGCTGTGATTTATCAGCGTGAGCCACTATGTGCAGCGAGTGTTTTTATATTATATTCTTGCTTCCAATTCTTTTATAATAAACTGCAGCCATCCCTTAGTATCTGAGGAGGATTGGTTCCAGGACCTCACCTGCCCCCTGACAACAAAATCTGAGGATGTTCAAGTTCCTTACATAGAATGAATATTTGCACATAACCTATGCACATCCTATTGTATACTTTAATCATCTCTAGATTACTTATAATACCTAACACAGTGTAAATGCTATGTAGTTTTTATACTATATTTTTATTTGTGTTTTTTTAATTGTTATATCATTATTTTTTATTGTTTGCTTTTCCAAATATTTTCAATTTGCTATTGGTTGAATCTGTGGATGCAGAATCCATGAATACAGAGGGCCAACTGTACCCATTCACGTGTTCTTGCTTTTTTACTCATCTCTCAGCTGGAATATGTCCTTGGAAATTTTTTTCCAAGAAGGGAGCATAGGTGGTTAATATCAACTGATCTCTTCACAGATGAAGTTAGTTGGGAACTAAAATGAATACATTGCAAACATTTTCTACCTCAAAACTCTTTAGACATCAGCCTTGAATGTCTTCTATATTTAATATCCCAGAGAAGAAGGCTAGTTAGATTTTGTGTTTTGGTAACTTATTTTGTTTATTTTTTGCTGTTTTTCTTTGAGGTTTTTGTTTGACTCAAAATAATTGGGAAAATGTTCACTAGGCTATGTCCAGGTGGTGGTTTCTTTTCAGTAATTTTTCCTGGTATACTCAGAATTCTTGATTTACAGCTTTGGGTCTTTTCAGTTCAGAAAAGTGAGAGAAAAGAAATAAATTTGTAGAGTTGAAGCCCCTCATACCCATGATTGTCCCCAATATTTTTCAGAGAAATTTCCCTCCCATGATAGGACCTGGTCTATATTTCTCTATATTGTCCTTAAAGGCATCAGAAAAATTGTCCAGGAAGCCTTCTTCCACCCTAACATCAAAATCACAATAGCTGTAAATCTTTGATCACTTCCCTATGTTCCTATTCTTACTGCCCTTCCCCAAGGTAGGTTTCCACCAGGGCGGTTGTAATAGCTTTCTAATTAGCTGCTCTGCATCTGCCTGCTGATCCCTCCCTCTCTGCATGTATATGTCCATGTGGGTATATACATATGTGTATATGTATGTATGTGTGTGTATAGGTGTATATATACATATAGACTTTATTTTTGCTTGTTTTTTTTTTGCTTATTGACTTCAGATCACGCTCCAGGGCAAGCAAGGACATTCCAATTTCATATTCAAATCTCATTTTTCAGTTAAGTTGTATGACTCATTTCTCTTCAACCATACTTGTATATTCTGGTCATAGTACCTTTTCTTATGTTCTTTTGTTTTTGTTTTTTGTGGCTCCTTCTCCTATCTTACTTTTCAAAATATTACCTACCTTCCAAGAACCACCCTTTTTCAGGACATTTTTCCCAATTATACCTCCCAGAAACACTTCCGCTCTCCTCTGAATTCCCAAGGCTCTTCCTTACCTAGGCTCTAGATTTTTCACTATACTTTTCTTATCCTATTGTTGGACTTTATTATACAAAGGGTGGGAACTATGTCTCACTCAACTTTGACTCCCTCATAGTATCTTGCAGATGAGAGTGCTTGATGTTGCATGACTGCTAAGCACTGAATGAGCTTTCAGATAATAACACATGTCAATTTTGAATACCTACAGGACATCAACTTCAGCACAGAAACTCTCATTCTAAAAGTATTACCTGAACTGGTCCATTAAAAGGTGAAGAAATTCCTTTATTTCATCCACATGACTGAAGCTAGAAAGGTGTGCTCCGAGTGCGTGGCAGAATCTTTCGGCTTCTTCCCAGTTCCTCTTTCTCACAATTCTTTCTACATGGAATACCTTAACAAAATATAATGTTAATTTGTTTTCTGGTATAATTGTAAATTATTCATAGTGTGAAAGTCAATTACAGTTAAATATTAAATATGGGAGCCCCTGACATGTATTCTCATAGGTGTAACGAAGGCATGGCTAAATGCACACATACTGACACACAGAAGGTCCTCTGAAAGTGTTAACTAAAGGTCAGCACAGGTGCTAGCCCACATTGCCAGATGGATGCCTTCTTAGCCAGGCTGCAGAATGCTCTCCTGCATTTGTAGGACCTTGAAAGATAAAATGAACCAGCAGGCAAGGCTATAAAGGATGCACGTGAATATGAATGCTTTGGGAGTAGACTTCAGCAAAGAAATATGCTAACAATATAATTTTGAACATAAGGCACTGAGACCTGCAGAAAAACGAGGCTATTTTCTGGTGAGGAAGAATCAGAGAGCCAGCTGCACTGGTGTGTGAACACTAACATAAGGTGGCAAAACTAAACCTGCCACTGTGGACTCCTTCTTTGTTTTATGCTGACTAATTTTAGTCAGCCAATAACTGTGGCCAAAGGAACCCTAGTTATTTCAAAAGAACAAGAAGAGGACGAGGAGTAGGAAAAGAAGATGACACAATGATAGGCTGAATTATTGGTTCTGATTCTTCAGTTTTCTGCAACAACATAATTACATGTTCTTGCCACAGCCTCCTGGTGAGTGAACCACACTTCTCTGTGCCTTGACGTGGGACTTGGCCCTGTGACTTGCTGCCAATGGGATATTACTGGAGGTAAAGTGAGCAGAGGCCTGAAATGTGCTTATGGGGTTGGCTTGCCTTCTGGGGCTCCAGTGATTTACCGTGAGAAAATCAAGCACCTGAGAGCTGCTGCGCCTTCAGCCTGAGCCCTAGATTGAAGGGCAGTGGACCCCAAGTCATAGCCTGGAGCCCAGCACAGCTGATCTGCAGCTGGAAGCAGAACTGGCCATTTAAGCCCAAACCAGATCAATCAAACCCTAGCTGATCTGTGAAGGTGAAACTAAATAAATATTTGTTGTTATTGCCAGTGAATTTTGGGGTGGTATCTAATGGTTTGTTTGGAGACTAGCTGACTGATGAAGACCCCAAAATAATTATTTTTACATTATAAGAAGTGATAGAACTCTTAATCTGATAATAAGAATTAGAGGGATGTGAGAATCACAAGCATAGTGCCAGTGTGGCATATAGCTCGCCCAACTTCCCAGGGAAAAAACACGTGGGAAAGAGCCAGTTCTGGCTTTTTGGCCCTGTTCTGTCTGGTAGGACAAGTGCAGGTGTGGACTGAGCTGCCTGACGCCAGAGGTTCAATGATGCCCTGCCAAGGACTCTGCACTGGTGGACATTTTAGACACATTACGTATGTCTGTGGGAAGGAGCATAATTTGAACAAGGACATGAACTAGGAGAATCGGTAGAAAAATAACTTCATTGAAGGATTGAATGAGAATGTTACTTTACCTTATAACAAGAAAGACCTGAGGGGAAACTATGCCAGCCTTCAGGACAGGGGTCATTAGGCTTAGGGGCTGCTTCCTCAGGCTTAAGTGGTCCACTTATTTTCTTGCAAATTGAAAGTGCTCTGAAGCTTCTGCAGTCCTTCACCTCCCACTTTCCAAGAGATTTTCCGGTAGACATAGCCACGCATCCGCCTGGAGAAGCTGGGGTTGAATTGGGAAGTTTAATTGGAAAATTAAAAATTTAAATTAAAGTTCAAACATGTTTCAGTGACTCTACTCTTAATTTGACCCAAGGTAGGGGGAGAGAACAGGAAAATAATGAAGGAAAGAGAGGAATGAAATGTGTTATTCAGAATAATGATAATGACAGGAAATATAGAAAAGAGTTTATTTATTATTTGTCAGATACTATTCTAAAAGGATTAAATCAATTAAACCTCACCACAAACCTGTAGGGTGGATTCTATTGTCATAATTGAGGTACAGTGAGAATTAAGTGACTTGTTCAAGGTCACAGAATTAGTTAAGTGGTGAATCCAGGATTTGAACTCATATGGTCTGGCTTCCCGGGTTGTACCCAAAACCACTATGCTGCTGAGGATAGTAGTTCAAATTAGCTTAACAATTTTCAGGAGTTTTTAAGCAACTTAGTAAACTTTAAAGCATAACTCTCCCAGATTCAAAGCCAAAGGAAGGGCTGGTATAATAAAAGTAGAAGGAGGTATGTGGTAACACACATTTGTTTTATGACAGTCATAATTTTATTTATTCATACCAACATTAAAAGGTAGTTTGTATTATCAAGTCTACTTTCCAGATGAAGACTAAGTGAGTTGCCCATAATCGTAGTTAGTGAGCGCTGGAGTTGAGATTTGAACCCAGATTTGTTTGGCAAAAGCCCATGCTTCATTTTGCATCATACCATACTGAAGTGCACAGAAGACAAGAAATGTCACATACATTGGAAAGCAATGAGGACAACTTCTATCCCACCAGAGAAGTCCTGTTGTCTCATGTTTTACACATGGACAGCAAGAGGAACAAGGAACTAGGAAAAATAATGACTTGCTACCTTGGATGGGTGTGCTATTTTCCTCTGTTCTGTCCCCCTATCCACGGCTTGCCCCTGATAGACCAACTTGGCTGAAATGGGAGCAATAATGGTGAAGAGAGCTTCATGGTAGTCCTCTCTGCCATGAGCTATGAACACCACTGCGCTCTAGCCCAGGCAACAGTGTGACACTGTGTCTCAAAAAAAAAAAAAAAAGGAGAAAGAAAAAGAAAGAAATCTATGTGTTTTATCCGCTAGAATATTTCTAATTTAATTTTAGATGTAACCAGGATTAGCACCTGTATACTCCATCTTCTACACATAAAAAGATGACTTTGTGACTATCAATAACACACTGATGGTGATGCCCATGTGTCACAAATTTTGTGGGCATTCTCTGTTTCAAATGTTGTGTTCAGTGGCAGGCTCACATGTTCTAATCTCTGTTATAAAAAATAATCTTCATGATCACTTTAGACCAATACAAGAAAATACAAATAATTCAAGGAGAGAAAAGTAGAATGTTTTATATTAATAACTGTTGTCTTATTCAAAGCCAAAATCCTCTAAAAAGCACCGGCGTGGAAATCAGGAGCTCTGGGTTTTACTAATTCAATAACCAGATGACCTTTGTCAAATAAATCACCTAAGTCTGTTTTCTCAACTCTAAAATCAGAAGGGACTTCCAAGGTCCTTTCTGGCTCAAATGTTCTGATTCTATGGCAAATTATGGTCAACGCTTTATGCTGGTTGGAGAAAGATGAACTAACTTTCAAAATAAATAATACATACAATATAACCTCCTTAATTCTTACTCATTGAGAATAACAAAAATAAACACATTAAATTTTGGAGAAAGAAGTTAAGAAGTAGAGAGATGAAAATGTAAAGTGCTTCACAATGAAGCTTCTAGATTCTGTTTAACATTTATACAGAGGAGATAACAAAATCTCACACTGGTGGTTCTAGCTCTGAGTTGTTGGATGGTGGTTTTGGAGAACTGAGTTGTCTAACTTCTTTCATTGGATTATTCCCAAGGATTTAATAGGGAAGGCACAGCCACTGCTTATATTTACGGTTCCATAGATAGACTCTACTCCTGAAGATCATCATTTCCCTCACATTTCAAGAGTAAGTGAAGAGCATATTTGTGAGGCTGCATTTCACTAGTCACTGTATTCTACTACTTTTAAAGGCCAAGACACTCACCTGGCTCAAGAAATTTCCAGTTGGAAAAGGTTACAGCCTGCTTTATTCCACCAACAGTTGACCAACTATACTCTCCATGTGAGTCTACATCTCTCAGGCCAGTCCAGAAGTATTTTGTTAGAGATTTAGCATACTTTTTCATCATATCATTGAGGTATTCTTGCTCAAATCTACGAAAGAAGAATCAGATTGGTGAGCGTTTTACAATGAATCAATTTGAAGATGCATCTTTTTCTTAGGAAGATCATTTAGCAAAAGAAATGAGTAAAGAGTTTACTAGTACATGTTTACTGATGGTCACACCTGCTAGTGATAGTCAGATTGCAGTTTGTTCCAAAAGGGACCTCATCCTTGTAAATCTTGTAACAAGTTTCTCCATGTCTCTCCCAGCCCTAAATCAGAGGAGAAATATTATTATATTATACTATTTTCCAGACTTGATGATGTTCCCATCTGACAAGTAAGTTTCTGCTACGTTGATAGTATCTTAGAACTTGTGGAAGTTGAGGACATGGCCAGTGAATTCATACATGTGATGAAGGCAGGATGCCATTTCATAGATAACCTCCACGGGACTGAGAGCCTGTGTCAGACAAAAGGTATGACTTAATTGTCTTTACGTTAGTGCCTGGCTCATCGTAAGGGTTTAACAGTTGTTGGTTGAATACTTTTGAATGAGAATAATATCAGTGGAAGAAGTAAAGATATTACCATTCAGGATAATAATTATATATATTTTTATATAAATTCATGAATAGGTAACTCTTTTACATTCTGTAAGAATGCTGACATGCTATGATTCACCACTTTCTGGCTTGCTCTAATGTAAATGAACAGAAGCTAGTAGTTTCTGCTATTTCCTAAGCATAAATTGTTTAAGTCTCAACTACCATTTCTAACCTAGAAGGCATAATACTGCTTAGGAAATTTTACACAGGGATTTGACATACCTCATCTGGAGGACACATCTTATCAGATTTTGTATTATTCATTTTTTCTCCCTTTTTCTTACATACATATTTAAGTTTCTCTTCACATGATTGGACTTTCCACTGACCTAGCTTTTAAAAAAGAGACAAAAGTATTTGCTCACAAAAGAAATTATTTGTCATATATTTAGAATTGAACTCACAAAAACTATGAAAAAGAGAAAGGGAAAGAGAAAAAGAGAAAGAGAGAGAATGAACGAATATAAATGAATAAGTACGAGCACACACTTCTAGAAAATGCTACCTAACAAGTCTGCAAGTTGTGACTCACAGCCTGTTATTTCAGCATCACCTCAAGGTCACGTTGTGGATGAATTCATTTTCTTATGAGAGTAACAATAAAAACATCAAAAGACACTTGGTATGGAAGTTCAAGAGAGAAGAACTCAGCCCACAGTTGCCAGCATTCTAGTCTTCTTCCCTATGACGTGGCCAAAGTTTGTCCACACATAAAAAACTTTTAGGAACGTCAATTAATCTCCTTGTCTCAGTTTCCTCATATGTAAAATGATGGTGGTTAGAATAGCTACTCTCCAAGAATTCTGAATCAAAAGTTTCTTTCAGCTCTACTTCAGTCTAGATTTCAAAGTTTTCTCTTTCAAATATGCTACTTAACATTAATTTTCCTTAATTGACTAAGTCACTCTGCTTTCTTCAAATTAAATTTTAATAAGTCAGTTGTAATAAGGGTCAGTTTTGGACATTGGAATGCTGTCTAAGTATGCCATCAGTTCACTCTTGCTCATGGGATTTTATTTCCATTTTTGATACTCTTCTAAAGACATCTTGGATATCCTTTTAAATAGAGTACCAAATGTGACACCTTTCTAAATACATCTTTACTGCTGAAACACTTCTAAATACACATACCTTTTATTGCTTCCACTCAAGTCTCTCTGGATGTCTGGATGACACAGTTACCTTCATAATCAGTTAGAAGTCCACAGGAAAGTGATTCAAACAAACAAATAGAGGTACATATACCCTTTCTGCTCAAAATATATCCTATTTTGGGTTCTTAACTAAAGCATATTTAACAAATGTTAGCCATTCTACAGGAGTACAATGTTTTCTGAACAAAGACATAACTTCTAAGTAAAAATATTTTTTCACTTCTCAAAGTAAGATTAATATAAAATAATCTGAACATGAATTCAGAAGATGAAAATTTTCAAGTTAAATTGTGGCTACATGCCAAATATCACATTATGGCAGAAAGAAGGGTCAAGACCCTCGTCCTGAGAGGTTATTAGAACCAGTCTGGCACAAGAATCTAAGTTATAATAGGATTCTCTGTATCTGTTTCAGACCAGAGAACATGATCTCAGTAGGAAGTAGGTTGGTTATTTAGTAATTGCTTTTATTTATCTTTTTTCAGCAGCTACCAGAAAGACAATCTACAGGGCTCTTACCTTTTATTTTCTTTCCTGCTTCAACACAAATATTCCAACCAAAGTAACCCTAATATTATCATTAGGTATAACAATAAGAATATAAATAAACCATAGGAGGTTTCCTACCTTTCCTAAATAGGACACACAGTTGGGAGTCTGATTGTAGGGAACATTTGGCTCATTCTCATCCCAGTATGTTAGAGTAACTTCAGTACCATCTGACCACTGAAATAAAGTTGGTATATTTATGTTCTTAAGACCTATCCATATTTCTTCCTTGGCATCTAAAAGAAAAATG
Organism: Avahi laniger; assembly: GCA_963575035.1. Taxonomy (NCBI): domain Eukaryota; kingdom Metazoa; phylum Chordata; class Mammalia; order Primates; family Indriidae; genus Avahi; species Avahi laniger. Next base: position 25,100 of record CAUYSK010066917.1, read on the forward strand.
CTTTATTTGTTGGTTTTACACAATTACATACTTCAATATGTGCATCGGTATACTAATTTTTACATTCTGATATGGAGTTTTGAGAGCCTTCGTGGTATTCTTAATTAGCCTATAAAATGTTGATAAGGCAGGCAGTTGGGTAATGAAGGCTTTACAAGTCACTTATGCAAATAAAGTGCACAGGTAGAACAGTTGTACTACAATCTGTAGGTGGGGTGTTCCTGATATTTGATGTAGATAAACTTTGCTTTATGGGAATTAATAAAATTCCATAAATATAATCATAGACATTCAAATTAAAAGAGAAATATTATCCACTACTGCCTTGGAACGACTTTCCTGCCTTCTCAAGTAAAATGACGAGCACCATGCTGGCACAGAATAGGTATCTACTACCAGCTATTATTATTAGTGAATTCTAGGAAGAGGTCATAATACTGGCAGTCTAGTATATTTTTGTTTACCAGTCTTTAGCTTTCAAATAATTACAAAAGTGAAATAATTATCACGTAAATTTTTGGAGCAACTTAAGTAGAATTTAGCTCACAAGAAGAGGAAGATTATTCAATTGATGGTTGTACTGTCAAATTGGTAGCCACTTGGCACATGTGGCCATTTAAATCCAAATGTAAATTAACTAAAATTAAATCAAAGTAATAATTTGGTTTCCCGGTTGCCCTAGCTACATTTCAGGTGCTCAGAAGCCACACGTGGCTAGTGGCTGCTGTATTGGATGGTGCAGGTTGTAGAACAGCTCTGTCACCACAGGAAATCCTACTGGACAGTGCTGATCTATAAGATCACATTGTGAGCTTTTCATTCCCACTAAAAGTCTGAAAATAGAGATATTTCAAATGTCTTAAACCTCTCATATAGGATATTTTTAAAAACTTACCCCCATTATGGAGTTTTGTGACAACCACCTCCACATCTGCTAGAGAATGAATGCTGAGTAGGTCACTACTGAAGGCTTTGCATTTCATATGTGCCTCATCCCAGGAATCACTGTTATTTACCAGCAGATAGCAAAATCCATTATTTGGCAGCCAGCCTGCATCACAGCGGGTGTCTGAATATGTCCAAACATCTGGGGGAAAAGCAGCTATTTATATTCCAGTAAAGATACATTTATTTTGAATCAATAACACTGTAAATTCTTCTTTCTTGAATAATAAGGCTTCTGGAAAACTGGGGAATGTGACATCAGATACTACAGTGATATGAATTTATGTGATGCCTACCACATAAATGATGTATCCATGGCATTGGAAGAATTCCTGCAGGGATTCAGATAATGATGTGACTTTAACATGACACAAATGTGCTACATGGCTGGGCACAGACTATTTAAGGGGTGTAGACGCAATCAGTGAAGAGACTGCCCTTAATCCTAGTTAGACAGAAGAAAGGCGTGAGGTAAGCCGGTTGCTGACAAATCTTTTCCTGGGTATGGGATTTGTTAGGTTTCCCTTAGTTTCTGCTTTGAGAAGATTATAATGAGGTCAAGCCTCCTTTTCTTGTATGGTCAGCTTAGTAAGGGGATGTGCATTCATGCTCACTGTTGAACAAAGGACGGGCAGAGATTTAAGGAACAGAATAAGACATTTGTATACCCCACACCCAAGAGATGGCAGCAGGGGAGGGAAAGGGCAAAGGACATCTCTGGACCTCTTCTTTTCTCCCCTCTGCTCAACAGGTAGTCCTTATGGAATTAGGGATTCTTTGTTTTTACCGTGATGAAATTCACAAGTGAAAGTCTCATCTCTCTAGATTAGAGAAAAAGAGTGATGTGTAAAACCATATAAAATACCTCTATCCCTGTTAACAAAACTGGAAAGTGATTTGGTTATTTAGATTTCACTGATTCAGAACCACTTAGAATATTTGTTAGAAGAAAACACAGCATCTTGAAAAAGTGGGCAGTTTATTTTTTACTGAAGGATAAAATTCAGGTTTAGCTAGCCTCTCTCACTTGCAAGATAACTCAATTAACTTTAAGTTTCTGAACTAGCACTTATTATTATTATAATTCATAATTATGATAAAGGAACAGAGGAAAAATATCACCCATAATGGAACTTAATACAATCATTTTCATATTCTAGTCTTTGTTTCAATGAATTCATACTTTTACAAGATTAAGATGATAAGTAGGCATATCATTTTGTTTTGCTCTTTATATTTTCCTGCTGGCACAGTTATTTTAATAACTGCATATTATTCAATCATGTGGAAACATCATGATTTACTTAAGAATTGCCACTGTGAGATATTTACTTAATCTATCATCAGTCACTCTAGTTTATTTTCATTTGTGCTGGCTTTTCTATTATTCCTTTTGTTGAATGGATTAAATTTGGTTTGAATCAACTCGGAAGATAAATGTCCATTTCCTCCTATTATCTTAATACATCCTCCTACATTCCTTCTTCTATATACCTATTTTTTTCTTAAAAAATTGCTCTATGTTTCTTTTTGAATGGAAATTTAGATGCTTTATTCTCTTCTCCCATAGTTCCTTAAAGCTGGACATTTAAAATTATTTTTTCTCATTCAGCGAGGATTTAATCAAATACTCAGTCTCCGTCAGGACCTGTGCTTGAACAGTCAAGGCATTCCTCTTTTCCGTTCTTCCAAAACTCCTCAAACTTCTTTGTTTCTCAAAACTTCAGCTGTTCTTGTGTCCCTTTCACACCAAAATTCCCTGGAAAAAATCCTTTGTGTATACATTTTGTCCTTCTGCACCTCTCCTTTTTTACCTGATTTTTCAATGCAAAGACCTGCCTAGCAAAAAGAAGGATAGAAGAGGGCCAGGAGTTGTGGGGCAGGGGCTGGAAAAACCTGGGACTACTCCTGTGTCCACGGTGTCTGACTCAGCACAGAGGCATGAAATACATAGACCTGTCAGTACAGCAGTGGTTCTCAGACTTGAGCATGCATCAGAATCACCTAGAGGGCTTCTTAAAACACAAATTGCTGGGCCCCACCTCTAGAGTTTCTGATTCAGTAAACCTGGGGTGGGTCCTGAGAATTTGCATTTCTAACAGGTATAGGTGATGTTAATGCTCTTGGCCTGGGGACCACTCTTAGAGAACCGCTGCTGTAGAGGCAAAAAAGCCACCCATGAACAGAAATATATTTCCTATATAGAATATTTCTGCATTCTTCTGGGCATATACATATTTTTACCTGATATTCTTCATTACCTGAACCAAAGCTTTACTCATATATAGTTGATAATATCTAACCACAGGGTCAAAAATCAAGTACTTTTCTGCACTGGCAGTATCGGGTGAAGGAAACGTGGAAATAGATCTCTGAAATGGATTTACTTGATTTCACAAAACTAAGATTTTAAGACCTATTTGTATGAGGAAATGAGAAAGATACCTGTTGACTCCACTGTGTCATTTAATGGTTTCCTGCAGACATAGGGCAGTTGAGCTTCACAGGAAAAACTCTGCCACAGACCAGACTCTGCATCCATTCTCGCACAGCTCGATCCACCTATTGTAGATGCACTGGACCTATCTTAAAAGGTAGGATATCCAAAAAGTTAGAAGAAGAAGCCCAGGGTAGTGATTAGAAAAAATAATTTTCTGCTTTTATGGGAACTCATAGTAGAGTTAAAACTTTTAACTAAATCGAAATGTATAAGCCTTAATGGATAATCATGTTAATAAAGATAAAGAAAAATATCTTTCTTCTAAAATACAGGATACAGGGGAAAATACTCTAATATATTATAGTTAATTTGAAAAATGAAAACCAAATTACTGTCCCAAATGACTTCCATGTTATATCCTATGGTCAGTAGCTCTTAATCTTAATAGTACTTAATAGTAAAAATATTAATTTATGATTCTATAATGACTTTAAGGCCTCAAATTAGAGATTAAATTATCTTTAAAGATTTTATTTAAAATAGAGTATTAATTTATTTACTAATAAGGAAGTTTAGTAAACTAAATTAACCAAAATGACTAATTGGTATTTTATTGCACTTAACCTGTTTTTCCTATATGTGTACAGAATACATTTGTACTGACATTAGTGTTAAAGTTTAGGTTCCTCATTTGTCAGAAGCCTAAGATTTTATTTTTAAAAACATATCTAATCCTTTCTTTTGGAGAAAACGTCTTTGGCTAAATAGGGTTTTGTTTATTTAATTCATTACAAATTTTCTTTGAATTATTTATTTGTGTTATAAACTATAACCACTATGTTGTCAGTACTTGGGTGCTATAGTGGGGCGACCCCACAAGTTTGAAAATGAGGGAATATTTCCATATTAGAGTTAAGCTGCAGCTGAAGCACAGCATGGGTAAGTCATAGACATGTCCAGTCCCCTAAGAAGGGATCCAGAATGGCTTCTGGCCTATTCTTGTTTAAAAATGCAGGGTTGCTCCAAAGGTCAGAGACAAATGCTTGGTTGCCCATGGTGTGGTTCACCTGGCTATGATAGTACCACAGTCAAGAATGGCTTAGGAAAAACCAATTCTTCTGAGAGGTAACCATGATAAGAGTTCTCAAGATGTGAAACTTTTATAAGCTCTCAGTGGGTAAGAAACTCTGGTTTTTTTTAAGCTTTTGCTCTTTGCAAAGTGAGGGAAGGAGCAGTTACCTGGGTCCCAGTTGAGAAAGTTTAATGGCTTGTGGTCTGACCATTCCCAGCCTCTAGCAGAGTACAGCTGATTTAAACCAATCCAGAATATTCTAGCAATGCCTTCTTTTTCTGTAAGAATTACATAATTTTAAAAAGTGAAAAAAGGGAAATGCAAAGGAGCTTGGTAAAAGGAAGAAGTGAGGCTGCAGGATCCAGGAAATATCCAAATCAGACTTAAGTTTCTACTAATAGCAAAAACCCCTGAAGGTCTTGGTTATAAGGCAGGAACCCCCATGGGTGGCTGTCTTTGCATCAAAAGCAGGTGATGCTCACAGACAACAAAACTTCGGACCATTGAGAAACCCAAAGGCTGATAGGTTAATTCGATTCTGCTTTCCTATCTGCTTGTCCAATTGTCTTTCTCATAAGGTAAGAACGGAATCTTCTCAGAGTAGCTGTTTCGCTATTTTTAACCCTCTTGTGCTAATATAAAAGACTTATCAAAAGTAATTTCCATTGTACTTCTAGATTTTGAAGATCTGAATATATTCCAGACTGACAATTTAAGTTCATTAAGTACATATTATTTGCCAGGCACTAGTAATATAAAAACCAAAATGACAAAGTCTCTCCCTCATGAGAATTTCAACCTAATATGAGAAAACAGACATGGATCCCCCAAATGGTAAATTGCTTCTAGGACTTGGTCAGAAATACTTCTGAGCTGTTTCAAAAGCAATGGAATATATGGCTCTAGAGTCCAAAGGAACATCTGGATTGGCAATACAGAATGAGACATACACGCACACATGCACACACTGCAGTGGAGATGCATCATTCAAATTTATTTAATATTATTTGATGACCAGATGCAGATGCCATCAGCAAAAAAAAAAAAAAAAAAAAAAAGAGAGAGAGAGAGAAAGAGAAAGAAAGAGAATCAGGGATAATTTAAGTAGTGAGGCCAATTTCTGACGTTCCACTCAATGTGCATACACAAAAAGTGGATGCGATCATGCTTGTATGGATCCATGTATATTGGAAAAAGAAGGAAAAAAATGTGCAAATGATTTCAAGGATTTTCAATGCTGTTTAGGAAGTCAATAGTATTATTTACGAATCTGGCAGGACTTCATCAACATTATGAAGGAAGAATTTGAAAAATTAATTGAGGGCTAGGTAGAAGAGATAGAGCACTTGATGAACTGTTTCACCAAAAACAAAGACGATGCTGACAAACAGGAAGAGCTAACAGGTTGGAATCTTTATAAATCAATAAAATATTCCCAGCAGTAACATTTGATAAGAGTTTCTTAGTTCCTTTCAGGGAATTACATATGATGTATTATTGTCGTACATAGATAAATAAATGGTGGCTTGCATATAGAAAACCATATTCATACTTTAAGGGCTTTTAGAGGGCAATCGTGATTGTATATAATCTTTACTGAGACTTTAGAACTCAAATGCCTAAAACATGTGACTCCACTGAAATTGAAATTCAGGGAGTGGAAGGGCTTTGCTGGGCAGAGCAGAAATAGAAACAAGAAAGAGGAAAGGGGCCAAGAGCAGTAACTCAGACACCAACATTCAAGGGACAAGGAGGAGCCTGGGAAGGGAGTAATGGGGACAGAGGCTCAATTATTGCTCCACTTAGGAGCAAATGTGAGGTTAGGAGGGAAATGCAAAGGAGCTTGGTGAAAGGAAGAGGTGGGGCTACAGGATCCAGGAAATACGTATATATTTTAATGGTAGGAATTAAAACAAGCTAATAGCCAGTTGGGGAGGAGTCAGTAGAGCGAGCTGATGAAAATAGAAAAAACAGAAGACAGTTATGTGGATACAAAGAGCTTGGGGAAGGAGTTAGCCTTGCAGAAGCTGGAGGGATGACAGTATAGACACAGATAAATTTGTAAGCATGAAGGTGAAGAACTAAGGTTCACCTCACTTTTTTCAAGGAAACAAATGATAAGGGTACTTTATCAAGGAAGGAGACGGTGGATAGTTGGGTAGATGCCTTGAGGAGAATGCTAAGAGGGAACTCTGGATTCATCCTTCTCTTTCACCTCTTAAGCATAAGCAAGGGCTGCCAGCACATTTATACAGAGACCTTGAAGATTTAATCTAATGAATATTTTTCCTCATTAGTAAAAGCAATTGATTCTACAGCATTCCTAAAGAAGTCCTGGACACTATGATGTATTTCTGGTACTCCAGACTCAATGATAGCCTGATATTCAGAATTCCTTTCACTCATTTCTAGTGGGGTTACTATCGAGGGCCAGTACTTCTCATCCATCCCAAGTTCAATACCATCCCTTCCATGAAGATTTCGCAGATATCTCCCAGAACGAAGTAAGCACTCCCTCTGCTTAATCACATCACTTATCTGCACATGGTAATTACACATTTATAATGGAACAAAATGATCTTTTGAAGCTGACATGCTCCTGATTTGTTTCATTACTGTGCTCTCTTTGTGACCTGTATTGATGACTTCACTGGAATCACCGGATTTTAAAACTGTGACTGTGTTGGGAAACAAGAATGCTCTTTCTGTGCCTTTTGTCAGGCGGATGTGAATGGGAAATAGATAAATAAATTCTAGAGGTTCTGGTTGGGCATATATGAAGGGCAGAAATTTTTTATAGGCTTGGAGAATCTGGAGGTAGATTTTTTTCCCCACATACAGTCCGGGCAAGAAGTTGACCAATTTGAGACTGTGCCTACCTCCATCTTTGCCATCAAGAGACAGATGATTGCTAGCATAAAACTCCATATCTAGTCACATGGGTGAGTCCATGGAAGTAAGATATTTCTTGACTATTCCAAAGATTCCTTTTCAGACCTAACACTGTACATGGATTTCTCACCCCACAATGGGAGACTTCAGGGCTTGATAATAGTCATGCGTCTGGAATGAGCCAGAGAAGACCTCTTCTAATGCATCAGAAAGGCCACAGCCAGCAGGGGACCTCACCTAGAAGCATCCTAGCCTTGAGACTCCTGTCAAATTGGCTGAAGGTGAATAACTCTTCAGGGTGGAGGCAAACTAGGAGGAATAGAAATGTGCTGTTCCTGCTCTGGGGATTTTTGGGTCCTCTTTTGTAGCTCTAGGGTGAATCAGTGGTTAGAGGTTCTGGGAAGGCCAGAGCCATGGAAAATATGACTCTCAAACAAAATTCAGTGAGTATACTGAAACCAAATCCGCCACTTGTAGGTCCTAAATATTAGTAAAACAAAATGAAAACAAAGCTAATTACGTGCAGGGCAGGCAGAAAGGAAAAAGAAAGCTCTTATCTTCAAGGGGCTACTTCTGTTTTTTTTCTGACAATAGATTCCCTAGTTCCACCCAATCACTAGCTACCAAACCCAGGGGTTGTTTGGGAATAATATCTTCTATTATACTCTGCATATATACAACTCTTATTTCCCTGCATAGATCAAGTACTTCGATTATAAAATCTGTCTGATGCACTTTTGTTGGCCTCACTACTCCTGGACCAATGTTTACACATGGTAATTTTCAGTAAAGGACAATTAATAGAAATTTCTTTTCTAGATTTGGATACTATGAGTCTTAGATGTTAAAACATAGCTTTCTTGGGTCTTGGGAAACCAACGGTCATAATTAGGTGTATTGATATGCTTAAATAAATAGCTTTCATACTGAAAAAGGAATTTGGAACATTAGAAATGGATATGCCTCTAAAATTAATGATATGTATAAAATGTGGGGAGTGTCTGGCCAGGGTAGGAGACAATAAGGCTCTTTATCATACTACCTCACTTTCATGAGTTATTAAAGAAAACTGATGCATAAAGAATCATGCAACATTCATTCCTCCAAATGCATCATTAGATTGTTTGGTAGGATATGGACAGCCGTACTTTGCCACTTGTCCCCTCATTGAAGGCATCACTTTCCAAATGTCAATATTCTAGGAGACTTAAATTTATTGGCACTTTTCATTCTGAACAATAATTTTTGTAAGGCTTCAGTGAGTTCTGGAATAGAATTCCACTGCCAAACACTAGCCCATTAGGCTTATTTGACAGATTTCCATTCTAGAGGTGTGTATTCAAGTACCACAGAACACAGGAAAAGGGTAAAGCTGTAAGTAAGAAAGGAAGTCTGAATAAAGCAATAGCCAAAAAGAATGACAAAAGACCAATGGACTTCTAATGATAAAAAGAAATAAAGAAATGTAAGAAGAGTAAGTAGTATAATAAAAAAGTAAGCCAGGTATGGTCCCAACTACTCGGGAAGATTAAGTGGGAGGATCACTTGAGCTTAGGATTTTGAGGCTATGTGCACCATGATCACACCTGCAAATAGTCACTACACTCCAGCCTGGGCAACATAGGGAGACCCTGTCGCAAATAAATAAATAAATAAATAAATAAAGTAAGTAAGTAAAAGCTTACAGTTCTATATGTTGATAGTCAAATTCTGATTCTGGTACTTCTTAGCTGTATGATGTTGGGTCTGTTATTTTTAAGAATAAATTTACTTATCTGGTGATAAAATATTTGTCTTATGAAGTTGCAGTGATGATTAACTTATTTATCTGGAGAAATGAGGGCCTAGCTCATAGTTAGTATTTATCAAATATTTATGGTTGTTATAAAACAGTGTGATAGGATTTATCTGAATTACTTAGTCAGTATGTATTTAACATATAGCAATAAAGCTTACAGTGTTGTCCGAAAGTAAAAAACAACCCATGAGACCCGTCTCTGTCTGCAAAGAATCTGTAGTCTTATAAAAGGTGAATGCAGGTACATGCCCAATACAACTTGTTTTCAAGTCAAACTTTCTGTTTAAAGTAATTAAGCTCTGCTAATTACTTGTGGGTAACCTTACACAAGTTATATTTCTTCTCTGAGCCTCACAGTCCTCATCTGCAAAATGAGCATAATAATAATACCTATCTCATAGGGTTGTTAAATGGGATTAAATGAGATAATGTAAGAAAAGCATTTAGTAGTCTCCCCAGAGCATCATCATCATTATCATCACATATTGCTATTATTTTTTTCACTCAGAGAATAAGTCATCAGTAACTTAGGCCATGATTTAAAAAAATATAAAAATTCTGTTAATAAAACTTCTTTTTAAAAAAGATATATAAGACTCTGATGGAAACAGTTACAGAATTTTACTGAGTACAGAAAGAAGTCCTAAATAAATAGAAAGGCATACTATTTTCATGAATGAGAAGATTTAATATAGAGACAGCAATGCCTTTTTAATTAATATATAATTCAATACAATTCCAGTCAAAGTCCCAATGGGGGGGGGAGGTTTTCACTGAAATTAACAAGATGATCCTTAAATTCATATGAAAGAACAAATGATCTCTTTTAGGTTATTTTCTACTCTTGTCTACGTGATTTAAGTTTTCATAATTAAAAACTTAAAAATTACTACTACCACACTCCCAAACAACACAGTCTCCATTCTATGTGTCCATGTTATTAAATCCACTTTTAAGATTCCTTAAAACTCTCCTGCACTCCCTCAGTCAGTGTGAGGACTTTTCACTGAGGCCATCTAATATGACTCAACCGTATTTTTCACTTTCCTTGAATTCTCCACTTTTCAATGTTCAAAGAGTTTGATGTTCACTTTTTTTCAAATCCCTTATTTAGGATTAGGGAAGCAGTTTAATCTTGCTACCCTACCTCATTTTCTGAACACCAATCTCTCTTTAGTCTCCATCACAAGATGCACTTTCAATGGATGGAAATGATTACATTCAGTGCTTTTTTGCTTGTGGGCTTCCGTGTTGAAGTTGAAATCCCAAGAGGAGCCAGAAAAGATATACACAAAGCAACACACCTGGATATGAAAATGAAGAAGAAAGCACCATTACAATTTCAGCAATTTGCTCTACCACACACAAGTTATACCTACCTTTAAGATAAGTTAATTCAGCAGCATTGTTGATGCTCAGTAAGTCAGCTCCTTGATTCTGACATGAAACATAAGCTTCTTTCCAAGAAAGAGCTGCCTGAGTGTTAAATTGGTAGCAACTTCCAATCTGCTCATTCTTTTCCCAATTATCTTTACAGCCATTTTCTGTTGATAAAAAGATATGTTAGTGATCATAAAGTAAGGGCCTAATGTTTCCTATTACTTAGGATGCTTACAAATACTGCAATTCAATTTGCATACTCTTAGGATATGCCAAAATAGAGGCTGCCCTTGCTTATTTAGACCATACTTTGATCCTTTGGTTACACAATAAAACCGGAATCATAACACACCAAAGGACTCAGGTTGGTTAAAGTTTCCACTCTTCATTTATCTTCTATCAATTACAATGCCATTGTTTTGCCCATGTCCCTGCCTGCCCTCTGCCTGAAGGTAGGAGTCTCAATGTGCCCATGTTGTGAACACTGAGCTATTGGAAAACAAGCTCACTTGAACGTGGTGGCAGCCTGCAGAGGGTTTGCCCACAGACTGCAGAGAAACCACTGTATGTGTATATGTGTGCACAGACATGCTGCTACATGGCCAAGATATAGAGCCCAAGCAACTACTTTATCTGGGAAACTAAGTCCGAGTTTCTCCTTAATATTTTAATACATAATTGAATATATGATATATAATTAATATAATTCACACTATATATACATCATATATGTATATAAATATATGTGTACATTGTATAATGTATATATTATAGTCTTTAACAGATGTATAAGAACATGTATGATTTTGGACAAAGAAACTTCAAGCTGTTTCCTGGATAAGATACATAGGCTTTGAGATAACTGGTTCAAAAATACCCCCAGAGCCTCCCATGTGCTCCCAATAAGAGGGAAAACCCAAAGCAGGCTGAGTCAAGTGTGTCCCGGGCTCCACTCAGGGGGTTTCCTCCTCTAACCAGTTTCACATCAGATGTTAGACTCATGAACCTATAACCTGGAAGGGCCCTTAGAGATCATCTTGTCTAATGCTCTAATTTCACAGAAAGGAACAAAGATCTAGAGGTGACTGTGGCAGAGCTATAATCAGAGCACTGGTCTCTGAGCCTGGTCTTGTTGACCCTCTGAATGGCACATACTGCTTTTTTAGCCCTTTTCCTGTGGCATAAATAGCAACAGAGATTGTGACATTTGCTGAAAACAAAATAGGGTGAATTTGCAAGCACATTGTCTAAAGGTTCATTATTACCACTGAGGCCCTATACCTGCAAATTCAGAAGCTTCCAGTGGGATGGCAGTGTGTTTGCTGTATAACACAGCCTCCAGGATTTAGCAGTCCTCAGGTTTGAGAAACGCACAATCTTGCTTCTTCCATAAAACGTAACTCTGGGAGGCATATGGATGCATTAAAACATCCCCTCCCCCACACCTAAAGGAGACTAAAGGCACCAAGACACATCTCAATCAAAGCAGCAGGGTAGAGTTGGGTAAATATGCTCAGGAATGAGGATAAGGAATCCTGGATTCTCCACCAGGCTCCACAGAATGTGATCTGACTCTGACATGTCATTCCATCCACCTGGGCTTGCTGCCTCTCACCTGAGAAATGGGGGTTTGCATTGGATAACTGCTAAGCTCCCTTTCAAGCACCTGAAATTTCTGATCCAAACTACAGTGAAAGTTTAATGAAATTGGTACCTGGTGGACCAAACTCTGCTTGCTATGAATTACAGCTAAAGCAAATATTGGCTTTTTATATTTCAGTAGGTTCCAGGTGTTGAAAAGGCTGGCCTCTCCCTAAATTCTCAAAGCATAGTCCCCAGACCAGCATCATCATCACTTACCTGGAAACTTGTTAAATTTTGGGACCCCACCCAAAATCTACTGCATCAGAATTTCTGGAGGTGTGCCCTAGCAATCTGTGTTCTAACAAACCCTCCAAGTGATTCTGTTGTATCCTGAGGTTGGAAAACTATTGACCCAGTATAACCTCTCCAAGTTACTTAGAACTCTGCATTTTGAAGCTGAGATTCCCTTAAGGAGGGATCAGCGTTACTAATACCACAGGTTGGCTGCTCAATGAGGCTGGATAGTGGAGCTATTGAGGGCAAGGACTTCACAGCCAGATTTCCTGGGTTTGAATCCTAACTCTGATATTTATTAGCTGTGTGATCTTGAGCAAGTTATGTAACTCCCCTGTGCCTCACTATGCTCATCTGTAAAATGGGGATAAATAATGGTGATTATTTATAAGGTGGTTGTGAAGATTGAAAGAGTTAATGTATATTGAGAGCTGAGAATAGTACCTGATACCTGGCAGGGCCCTGTAAGTATTACCTATTGTCATTTAGGTCTGGAGCTCTTTCCTTTCTCTTTGCTATAGATTCTTTCAACCTAATGCTCATTAAATGATATTTTTTGAGCACCTATCACATGTCAGGTACTGTGACCCCCTGTAACTCTCACTTAATTGGTGAGAAATCGTGTCTCAGTTATATACCAGATAATGATGCAACTGCTACTTTGGTCTCTTTTTCTTGTAAAGAACAGTGAATTCTTTAGCACACCCTGAATAGTTTGCTTCTAGTAAGAAGCAACTAGAAAAAGTGCTCTGACGAACACACAGGAATAGCTGAGGGAATGTGTCACCAATTTTGAGAGAGCCAGAGATATCTGTATGTTCTGTCTCCCTCTCTTTGCTTCAGGCCATAAACATATGTAACTCTTCACCATGCTCAAAGTGTTTTTTCAGCTCATCTACCCCTCAAACTACCCTTTGCTCTTTTAAATATAAATCACAGGAGGCCATTGTTTTGGACTAAGCTCTTGTAATAGGTTCGCCGCTGCTCCACAGGAGTTGGGAAGCTGCAGCCTTCCATTATATTTTAATAAAATCCTTTTATTTTTATTAATGCATTTTTGTTCATCCTTTATATTTTTATTTAATTCTTAAAACAAATCTAGGACTTGTTCTGTAAAATTTGGATTCAGTCAAAAGTCCACACTTGAGGACCTTAAGGTCGCAGGTTCCCCATCCCTGCATGGAGTCACCCATTCCAAAGTTCACCACACTGAAACTGAGTTGTTATCTGGCCTCAGAAGAATCAGAAGAGGAAGATAACAGCCTAATTTCCCAAACAGGCCAGTTTCAATTGACATGATAATGAAATTCCTCTGTTTTAATTCTTAACCTGCAATCACCTGATATTAATAAATTAGTTATTTTTCTATTGTTCTGTCCCCCGTCCCTGTCTTACAAGGAAAGTAACTTTGAAATGATCAACTGCTTTTTGGTTTTCTGTTTCTGTTTTCTTCAGTCCTTAGTCTGGCTACAATGCCAACCTCTTCTGCTCAACTAACTGGAACACTTACAGTCTTCTATTTTACAGAATCAAGTGTTGCCTGATTCTTAATAACACCAATTGAAATCTTTAAACTGTGTGAATTTGTTGTAATTTTGTCTAGCTCTCTCTTTTTCTTCTCCATGAAACTCATGAGGCTTACTTCCTCCTGTTCATGCTTTAGTCCACTACAACCCAGCTTCTTTCTACTCCTATTAGTCTTCTGAAACTGCTCTACGAAAGGTCAGCAGCAATTTCCTAACTGCTCATGCCTTTTCCACTTCCTCTTTCTGTAATGTCTGTGCTATTGAACACTCGTCTCTGCCTTTGTTTTCCATGAGAACATCTGCCTTGGTTCTCCTCCTGACCTGTTTCTGAAAGAAAATTCATAGCTACACATCATCTCTCTCTCTTTCTCCAAACACATACTCCTTATCTAAGATAATATTTGTTGTAGTCGCTTTTAAGTCATCTTTCTTCTCCTTTTTGCCTCACATAAAATGGTACTCTCAGCTTGGTGCAGTGGCTCATGCCTGTAGTCTCAGCTACTCAGCAGGCTGAGGTGGGAGGATTGCTTGAGCCCGGGAGTATGAGGTGACAGTGAGCTTTGTGCCACTGCACTCCAGGCTGGGTGACAGAGTGAGACCCTGTCTCTAAAAAAAAAAAATTAAAATTAAATAAATAAATAAATGGTACTCTCTTCTTTCCACACATAAAGTTTACCAGCCTGTACATACCTGGTTTTAAGCAGATGCCCCACTTTTGATCATATTCATAATTTAAGGTGGTGGCACACCATGGCCCACTATGATTGTCATCAAGAATGCACTCATGATGCCAAGTTCCATCAACTAAGAATGGAAACTCACAAGGTCTCCCATAGGAGTTCCCATCTCTGGTATATATCTCTGTGAGTTAGAGAGGGAATAGAGAAAAAGAGAGTTAAAAACTGGATAACTGGCTTTAGTTAGCTAATTTATAAAGCTGTTTTTAAAGAAAGATTGTTGTTTTCACTTATGAGAATACAATATCTGAGTAGGCTGCCTAGTGTGGAAATTAAGAGCATGGATGCTGACTATTTAGGTTTGGACGTGAATTCTGGCTCCCCCTCTGACCGCTGTGTGGCTGTAGGCCAGCTACCCAACCTCTATTAGCCTTAGTTTCTGCATTTGCAAATTGGGAATAGGACTCAGTGAGATAATCCAGGTAAAGCTTCATTTATTGTGGTGTGATAAAGAGCTAAAAGAGTCTGGCTTAGTCAAGTGAGGATCTACTTACTCTGCTGTGGGCGGTGCAGTACTTCACCAGAAAGGGTGCCCTAAGATTAAATTAACATCTATTTTCTTTTCTTTAGTAAAGTGTGGGGCCATAAAAATACCTTGAAATCACTGAGAGTGGGTGTGGACTTTGGAACCACCTGTGGAGTTAGAGAGATGGACATATAGTCTCCTTGTTCAGAGACTGGAGGTAGAATTGAGATTGTGGGTTCTGAGGAAGTGAAGGGAAGAACCACCGAATTTCTGAGTAGGTTCTTGAGGAAGAAGAGGGCATAGTAATTTGGTTATGAAAAAAGAACCAGCTTCAATGGGGCAGTCATGGGACCAGCTCGTGGCCAGTGAGGTAGTACACCTAACTTTTATTTTAATCATTTTACCTGGTACATAGAGAGGAACTGAAAAGTGATGCCAACCTCGAATATGCTTGGAAATGCTGGAGGAAGTGCTCAATATTTGTATCGATAATAGTTCTCTTGGAAAGGTGTTTTTATAGAAAAACTAACCTTGTATCTGTTTCTGTCACCTTTTTTTATATTCTCAATTTGTTTAAAACTCTGGTCATTATCAGATCAAATAATGACTATTAGGTAAAGCACAGTAATCAGATCTTACCACCCTTCACCAAGCTATAAGGGTCCCTCAAAATGTCTCACAGATTTGTTTAAAAATGTGCTTAAGACAGACAGTATTTGGATCTGTCCAGTCACATAGATCACCACTGCTACAGCCTACAAGCAACTAGCAACTGAGGAAAACACTACACTAAGGATATCTATAACCAAGGCATTCATCCAGAACCTAGATTGCCATCAAAACATCTACAAGCAAAGCCAAATGTTCTTACCCAACATATACTACAAACACACCCATACAAGTGAGGGGAGGGGAAAAATCCCCATTTAAACAAAACAAAATCCAAAAATAAGAAGCAACAGTTGCTCCAGATGAGAAGGAATCAGCAAAAGAGCTCCAGAAGTACGAAAAATCAGAGTGAAAGGACACCTCAAAAGGGAATACCATTTCTTTAGCAATGGATACCAACCAAAATGAAAATATTAAAATGACAAATAAAGAATTCCAAATGTGGATTGTGAGGAAGCTCAATGAAATTCAAGAGAAAATGAAAAACCAACTCAAAGAAACCAGAAAAACAATTCAGGAAATGAATGAAAAATTCACTAAAGAGATCAACAGATTAAAGAAAAACCAAACAGAACTTCTGGAAACAAAAAAATTCATTTAAGGAAATACAAAATACAGTGGAAAGTGTTAAGAATAGACTAGATCAGGCAGAAGAAAGTATCTCAGAGTTTGAAGACAATTCTTTTGAATTAACTCACTCAGTCAAAAATAAAGAACACAGAATTAGGAGGAATGAACAAAGCCTACAAGAAATATGGGATTATATAAAAGGGCCAAATATAAGAATCATAGGCACCCCAGAGGGTGAAGAAGAAAATACACAAGGGCTGAAAAACCTATTTGAGGGAAAAATTGAGGAAAACTTCCCTGCTCCTGCTAGAAATTTAGACATCCAGGTATAAGAAACCCAACGAACACCTGGGAGATTCATCACAAAGAGGCAATCACCAAGACACATAGCCATCAGACTGGCCAAATTCAACAGGAACTCTTGTGAACCATAAGGTGAAAGGCTAACTACAGACTTCTCAACTTAGACCTTACAAGCCAGAAGGAAGTGGGGCCTCATCTTCAGTTTTCTTAAAAAGAACAACTGCCAGCCTACAATTTTGTATCCTGAAAAACTAACTTTCATATTTAAAGAAGAAATGAAGACTTTTTCAGATAAGCAATCACTGAGGGAATTTATCAAGACCAGACCTGACCTGCAGGAAATACTCAGAACTATATTACAATGGATCAACATAATAGTCACCCACTAGAGGAAAACCACCCAAAAGCTAACGCTCAGAGCTCATATAAAACAATAGTACAAGAGGTAAAAAAAAAAAAAACAATAACGTACTACCCAACAGGACGAACAGATTAGCACCCCACATATCAATTCTATCAATCAACGTGAATGGTTTGAATTCCCCACTCAAGAGACATAGGCTGGTTGAATGGATAAAATAAATATAAGCCAAGTATCAACTGTCTCCAGGAAACACATCTAACCCACAAGGACTCATACAGACTCAAGGTAAAGGGATGGAAAAAAATATACCATGGCAATCGAAACCAAAAGAAAGCAGATGTAGCCATTCTCATATCAGATAAAATTGACTTTAAATCAACAATAGTAAAGAAAGATAAATATGGTCATTACATAATGGTAAAGGGAGCAATTCAACAAGAAGATATAACAATTCTAAATATTTATGCAAATAACACAGGAGCACCCAGATTCATAAAGCAAACCCTACTAGATCTAAGCAAAGAGATAAACAGCAACATCATAATTGCTGGGGACTTCAACACCCCACTGACAGAACTGGACAGATCATCTAAGCAGAAAATAAATAAAGAAACATGGGACTTAAATGGGACTCTAGAAAAAATGGACCTAACAGACATTTACAGAATATTTTACCCCCAAATTACTGAATATACATTCTTCTCATCTGCACATGAAAGATTCTCCAAGACTGATCATATTTCGGCCAGAAAACATAGCTCAACAAATTAAAAAAAACAGAAATCATGCCATATATCTTCTCAGAGCACAGCAGAATAAAACTAGAAATCAACTCCAAGAGAAACACTCAATTCTACACAAAGTCATGGTAATTAAACAGCATGCTGCTGAATGATTACTGATCTAATTAAGATGGAAATTAAAAGATTTCTGTAACTGAATGACAAAGGGGATACAAGCTATAAAAATCTATGAGCTAGGATGATGCCACGGCGCTCTAGCCCAGGCAAGAGAGTGAGACTCTGTCTCAAAAAAAAAAAAAAAAATATATATATATATATATATGGATTCAACAAAATCAGTCCTAAGGGGAAAATTCATACTCTTAAATACCTACATCAAAAAGACAGAAAGATCACAAATTAACAATCTAATGACAGATCTCAAGCTACTAGAAATGGAAGAGCAAATTAAACCCAAACCCAGCAGAAGAAAAGAAATTACTAAATTCAGAGCAGAACTAAATGAAATTGAAAATAAGAAAATTACAAAGATCAATGAAACAAAAAGTTAATTCTTCGAAAAGATAAACAAAATACACAGACCTCTTGCTAGATTAACCAGGAATAGAAGAGAAAGGACCCAAATAAGCTCAACCATAAATAAAAAGGAGATATTACAACTAATACCACAGAAATATAAAATATCATCAGTGAATACTGTGAAAATCTCTATGCACATAAAATCAAAAATGTAGAGGAAATGGACAAATTTCTGGGAACACACAACCTCCCAAGACTCAATCAGGAAGAAATAGAACTCCTGAACAGATCGATAATTAGCAATAAGATTGAAGCAGCAATAAAAAAAATCTTCCATCAAAATAAAGCCCTGGACCAGATGGATTCACAGCTGAATTTTACCAGACCTATAAAGAAGGGTTGGTACTCATTCTGTAGAAATTATTCTATAACATTGAGAAGGAGGGAATCCTCCCCAACTCATTCTATGAAGCCAGTATCACCTTGATCCCAAAGCCAGGAAAAAACACAACAACAACAACAACAACAAAAAACAACGGACACAACAACAACAAGAAAGAAAACTACAGACAAATATCTCTGATGAGCATAGATACAAAAATCCTCAATAAAGAACTAGCAAACCAAATTCAACAACACATCAAAAAAGTAATCCACCATGACCAAGTGGGTTTCAAGCCAGGGATGAAAGGATGGTTCGACATATGTAAATCAATAAATTTGATTCACCACATAAACAGAAGCAAAAACAAGATCATATAATCATCTCAATAGATGCAGAAAAAGCATTCGACAAAATTCAGCAACCTTTCATGATAAAAACCCTCAACAAAGGCATAGAAAGAACATATCTCAAAATTATAAAAGCCATATATGCCAAACCCACAGCCAGCATCATACTGAATGGGGAAAAGTTGAAAGTACTCCCACTAAGAACTGGAACAAGACAAGAGTGCCCACTGTCACCGCTTCTATTTAACATAGTGCCAGAAGCCCTAGCCAGAGCAATCAGGCAAGACAAAGAAATTAAGGGTATCCATATCGGAAAATGGGAGGTCAAACTATCACTTTTTGCAGAAAATATGATCTTATACCTAGAAAACTCCAAAGATTCCACCAAGACACTCCTGGAACTGATAAATAAATTCAGCAAAGTCTCAGATTACAAAATCAACATACAGAAATCAGTAGCATTCTTATACAACAGTAACAGTCAAGCTGAGTCTCACATAAAAGATGCAATACTATTCACAATTGCTACAAATAAAATAAAATACCTAGGAATATACTTAACCAAGGAGATGAAAGATCTCTACAAAGAGAACTATGAGCCACTGAAGAAAGAAATCACAGATGATACAAATAAATGGAAAAACATATCATGCTCATGGATTGGTAGAATCAACATTGTTAAAATGTCCATACTACCCAAAGTGATTTACAGATTCAATGCAATCCCCATCAAAATACCAAAGTTATATTTCACAGATCTAGAAAAAATAATTCTACATTTCATTTGGAACCAGAAAAGAGTGTGAATAGCAAAAGCAATCTTAAGCAAAAAGAACAAAACATTACCAGACTTCAAACTATACTACAAGGCTATAGTAACCAAAACATCATGGTATCAGCAGAAAAATAGAGACATAGATCAATGGAACAGAACAGAATATCCAGATATAAAACCATCCAGATATAGCCAACAAATCTTTGATAAAGCAGACAACAATACTGGGGAAAAGAAACCCTATTCAATAAATGGTGCTGGGAAAATTGGATAACCACATACAGAAGAATAAAACAGGATCCATATCTCTCACCACTCACAAAAATTAATTCAAGATCGACAAAGAACTTAAATGTAAGACATGAAACCATAAGAATTCTAGAAGAAAATGTTGGAAAACCTCCTCTAGATATTTCCCTAGGCAAAGAATTTATGAAGAAGATCCCAATGACAATCACAGCAACAACATGAAATAAATGAGACTCAATCAAATTAAAAAGCTTCTGCACAGCTAAGGAAATAATCAACAGAGCAAATAGGCAACCTACAGAATTGGAGAAAATACTCGCAAGCTATACATCTGATAAAGGACCAATAACCAGAATCTACAAAGAAAGAACTCAAGCAAATCAGCAAGAAAATATCAAACAACTCCATTAAAAAATGAACAAAAGACATGAACAGAAGCTTCTCAAAAGAAGATAGACAAATGGTCAATAAACATATGAAAAAATGCTCAATGTCACCAATCATCAGGGAAATGCAAATTAAAACCACAATGAGATATCACCTTACCACAGTCCCAGAACAATAGATGCTGGTGTGGATGCAGAGAGAAAGGAACACTTATACACTGTTGGTGGGACTGAAAATTAGTACAACCTCTATAGAAAATAGTATGAAGATTCTTCAAAGAACTAAAAGTCTACCTACCGTTTGATCCCACAATCCCACTACTGGGTATTTACCCAAAGTAAAAGAAGTTATTTTATGAAAAAGATACCTGCACTCAAATATTTATCACAGCCCAATTCACAATTGTGAAGATGTGGAATCAACCCAAGTACCTATCAATTCATGAGAGGATTAATAAAATTTGTTATATGTATATCATGGAATACTACTCAGCCATGAGGAAGGATGATTTAATGAGTTTTGCAAAAATTTGGATGGAACTGGAGACCATTATCCTAAGTGAAGTATCTAAAGAATGGAAAAACAAACACCACATGTACTCACTATTAAATTGGAACTGATGAGCACACACATGCATAGAGGGAACTAAAACTCAGTGGAAATCAAGCAGGGGAGATAGGGGGAAGAGGAGATGGGCAAAAACCTACGTAAAGGGTACAATGAACACTAGCTGGGTGACAGGAACACTTACAACCCTGATACAAGCATTACAAAATTGATGCATTTAACCAAAAACATTTGTACCCACATAATACTTTGAAATAAAAAAAAGACAGTATTTGATTGTACATTCTTTATTATTCTGAAATATTCATCTAACTGAAGTATGAGACTTAATTTAATAGTTTGGAATGTATTAAGCAGCAGTATAGCAAAAGGTAAGAATAATCTGGATGCTTTTCTTTGTAAACAATCTTCTAAGGATCACTGGTTTTTTTCCCCCTATGTCATATGAATGGTTTCAAAAAGGGTGCTTCTGTTAAAGAGTATGTTGACCTTATATAAGGATCCTGCTTATTATCTATGCTTTAGTTTTAACCACACCAAAACCCCCCAATAGCTCACGATCAATTTCTCTTCCCATATTACAACACAAAGAGGAGGGGAGTCCCTGAACACAAGGACTGTTACTTATAGAATCATCAGATTTTTTTCTGAAACCTTTTATTTCTGGAATACCAAGTGCTTTCATAAACATTTGTTTCACTTGTTTTTTACCATAAACCTGTGAGATCATTGGGGAAGTATTACACTTGTGTGTGAAATCCCCATTTTTGCAGAGTAGTTACATGAAACATTGGTTGCTCAGCTGTAAGTGACAGGGATGGGAATAGGCATTCTGATTAGAGTCCTTGACATACAAGGACAACTTGTGACATCAATGGCTGCCTTCTGAGGTTTTGAGTTAAATTTCATAGCTCAAAGCTGGGGTTCAATTAAAAAGCTCTCCTCATCACAATATGCTTTGAGTAATGATGAGCATAGAACAACCACCACAACAGAAGCAGCTAAATTATGCTAACTATTCACTAACAGTTCTATTTCCACACAATTCTTTGCTGTTGCTGAACCTCTTAAATCCCATGAGTTTCCTTAGCAAGATAGGCTTTCCTGAGAAGGATCTTCTCTCGATGTGTGAATTTATGATGATAGTATCCTTAAAACAACAGCTTATTATGCAATTGGCATAAATTTGTGAGATGAAGTGCTTAGGTGGAAAATTAGCAAATTAATAGCCTCAATGGTTAAAGAGGTGGCAGGCTTCTAAGAGTTGCCCAGAAGTTCAGATAGTTCTACCACCACTCTTACACTGAAAGTTCACTTTCTCTGCATGATTCACCAAACATTCAAAATTTGAAAAGTGCTGGTAAGGTCAAGATATCTTAATGATGTAAATGCATAAGTGGTTGCTAGTCAAAAGCAATTCAATCATAGAATTTATACAGCTTAAGTTTTCTCTGAGATGAACATGACTCACACAGGATGGGGGTTGGGGTCAAAGGCAACCCAAGACACAATGATAAATAAATGTTCTTATATTAGAAGTAAAAATTTTTTATACTGCAATAGCCAAAGGAGAAATAAAGAAGCCATATTTGGAAAAAGGAATCCTGATTTTGAGCCCTGGCTTTGTTGTTCAAGCTGAGTCACCTTGGACTTCAGTTTGTTGGGACTCAGGTACCTTATCTTTCTTATTTCTAACCTGCTAGATAAGAAGGCAGTGGGGCAGGGACCAGTGTCAAGAGTCTGAGAGAACAGTCCTAGAGAAAGTCCCTAATTTAAGATAGTAGTCCCTAACCTAAGAACTGGAAGGGACATCCACAAATTTAAAAAGGTAGAATTGCCAGGATTCAATATTTGACTAAATTTGAATGTTGGGAAAACAAAGCAGGAAAACTCTAGGGTGACTTGCTGATTTCTGACATGTAGAACTTAGGTGGTACCAGTCACCTAGACAGAAACAGAGAAGAGGTGGCTGGTTTGGTCCTAGCCTCTGTGCAAAGTAAAACCTGAGGTATGTCTAGCCTAGTCAAAACTATATATAACTTTAAAAAAAATTTTAGTGTCCTAAATATTGCATTTGAAAAGGTCAAGAAATATTTTATGCCTGTGGGCTGTACTGGTGACACTGTTAACTCTCTTGGGTGGCGTTCCAGGTGGGTTCTTAACCTTTTTTGTGTCACTGATTGCTTTTCAGCTGTGTGAAGCCATGGACACCTTTCTCAGAAGAACATTCTAAATGCATAAATAAAACACATAGGATCAAAAAGAAAACCAGTTATACTGAAAGGAACACACTTTGGGGACTGAGGGAGTTTAAGATTATAACTACACCCCTCAAAAAAATAGGGGGCAGGAAACTGAAAGAGTCTTGCCAAGAAAATTATCCTGTCTGATCCCTGGACACATAAAATGAAATAAGTTAAATCCAGGTCAAAAGGCATTTCATTTGGTTCTGTGTTTTCTCTTAGTTGCCAAATTAGAGAAAGGCTTTTGTAGAACACAATTTAAACTTGCCATGAAGTGGTATCCAGAAAGCAACTGCTTTAACTTTAAGCAACCACTTTAACTTTAGGAGAAAGCTGGTGAATAGAAACAGATTTGTCAATTACTCAAAGGTTGGGGACTGATAAAAAGGAAAGCCCATCTCTAATTCTCTAATATTTCTCCATAACGATAGAACCTGACATTCTCAGATTTTCTATTTCTTCACTGGGAAATACAAAGAGGCTCCCCAGGAGAAAAACTTGTACAGGTAATGGGATGGATGGGAATGAAGCCGTTATCCCGAGTCTGAGGCCAAATTTAGCTTAAATGAGCTTTAAGAGAAGAAGAAAACCTCTGTAAAGCTATATGATATGTAAAGAAAAGCAAGAGTAAGATAATAGGATTTAGATAAGATAATTATATAGATCAACATTTGATGTAATTTAGAGCAACATAATGAAAAGTATCTGCATGGGGGATAGCTCATTACATTTAGTGTTTAAAAGAAATAAACCTACTCCTTCTTTCTAAACTTGGAAATTAGTTGCAATCCAGTCCCCAGACTCAGAGCAAAATCATGGCCAGTTCCTCCAAAGGCAATATTCATACACTTATTTTTGGAAACACTAGAGAAAAAGTCCACTCCTAAAACACTGAATCATAAATACAAACATCAAAGTGTGACAGACATGCCAAAAATGAAAATAAATAAACCCACATGAGACTCAAAATTTGCCCATTATATAAAAATCTGTAGGCAAAGAAAAATATATTTATTTTTCTTTCTTCTTTTTTAACTTAGAATAAGATCAAATTATTGGATTGTTTGACTTTGGGTCTGTATGAACCATTTCCTGTTAGTCTAATGTTTCCTTTCCCCTAGGGTTCAGAATGTCATCATTGGAAGTACGTATGCTCAGACATCAGATAGATTTCAAATCCCAGGTTTACCACACCATGGTTGGGTGACCTCTGGCAGGCACTTAACCTCTCCTGGCCTTACTTGTAAAGGAATGGGGAGCAAAGACCACCTGCCTCACAGGTGTGTAGTAAGAATGTATCTCAAAGCAACTGCATGATACCTGGAATTGAATAGCTCTCTCACTGACCTTACCAATGTACAACTTTATTTTTACACAATCATGCATGTTCAATGCCACATTTAACAAACACAACAGCAAGTGAGTCAAAGTCCCTCTCCAGTACTCACCATGGTAGGGCTGGTCACAAAGGCTTTCCTCTGAGCCTCCTTTCTTCCAGACATCAGATGCGTTTGTAGTCGCTATGGCATGTCCGCCCTTCAGAGCCAGCCTGTACTGGGCAGCACCATACACTGAATGGCGATCACATTTCCACCACAGCATGACATTGGAGTCACAGCTGAACAATCTCAAGACATCCAGGGGTTTGGTAATATCTAGGCCAAGGCACTTCTGGGATTGCAAATGAAAGAGTCGATGCTGGGATACCCACTTCCATAACATGTCCCCAGTTTCATCACAATCTGTTGCTACTATCCAGCTGGACAGTGGCTTGAGGCACTTGCCTGTGTTTCCATTGACGATAGCGAATTGATCATTACCTGAGTCGAGACAGACGGTGAGGGAAGACGTTTCAGGATTCTGAATTATGTGGTCAATGTGCCTTGCTCCCTGCTTGCTGAGGAGAGTCTGAGCACCACCGGACTGTCCCCTTGCACTACACAGGTAGGCGACCAGTGGTGGCAGGAGAGGCAGTACAGTGTGGGTATGAGGGTGCACTCTGGAGCCAGTCTGCCTGGGTTTGTGTTCTGCCTCTGCGACTTCTTAGCCCTGTGATCAAGGCAAGTTATTTAACCTCTGTGCTGAAGCTTTCTCATTTGTAAAATAGTACCTACTTTATATGGTAGATATGAGGATGAAATGAGCTAACACATGTAAAGCACCTGAAGTAGTATGTAGAGTTGTTATTGCTATTCCATGAAAGATTTCTCCCCTTCACTTAATAAGATAAAGAACCTCCTTAGTGTTCATCTTCCTTAGGTGGTCTAGGGTCAGTGAAGAATGTCCTCAGCTTACTTGGGACCACAATTCTGTCTTTTTTTTTTTTTTTCCTCACAATTCTGTCTTGCTTACACTTTAGCTACCGTGGCAGGGTAAATTACTTCATGAAAAATTGATGCTTTGTTCTCACATATGTTCCATTCCTTTCCTTTCCTCTGATCCAAGTACACAGTTGGGCCTCTGTGCTTCTCTGCATTGGGGCCAATTGGTGTGTCCACACAATAGGAGAATTTGCTTAAGGACCGCTTCCCCCTGAACCTTTTGTGGAAGCCTGAATTCACTGAGGCGTCTCAGAGGAAATGGGGAAACTTCTGAGGGAGCAGAAGTAGAACAGCGGGTGAAGAAATGAGAGGAAATAGAAGCCTAGGTTCTGAGGGCAGGAGACTGTGGCCTGTTCCATTGCAGCACCCTCAGGAAGGTGACGGGACCTGGGCAGGGGCTGGAGGGACTGTGTGGATCACCTAGGGAGGATGAACCTTGGGCTCCAGGAATCACCTGAGCCACCAGATTCAGGATTCTGTGGGTTTGGACAATGGAAAACTCAGAAGTAACCAGTAGAACCTAAAAACTAAAGGAGAAATCACCCTGCATGTTCCTGGCACTTTGTTGGAGCTGGGAAGATCCCAATAATGACAGAAATTGAAGTTCTGCCAACCTGGTAGAATGGGAATTCAGAATAAAATTTAATTCAATTTTCTGCAAATAATGAACACTGAGTTTGTGGAGTAAGATTCACATCTGTTACAACAGACTATAATTGAACAATTTGGTTAGTTCTTTTATAAAGAAAAAATTTTAAAAGTTGTAGTACAGATCGTCATGTAGATAAGAGTAAAGCTAAAGTATTTTAGACAAGCTTAAACAATCCTTGTTAATGAATCAGAGTTCAGCAGAAAGACCCATAAGATTTTGTTTCCCAAAAAGCACTTTCGTTTTGATTCCAGCTTCATAATCACTGGTTTTTATTAACACGAACATCTTTTCTAGTAATAATTCACAGTTTCAGAGTTAAAAATTCTCATACTGGGGTGTGGTGTCTTGAGGGGAAATTTTACTATGTAAATAATAACTATAAAATTAAGTCTGATTGTACTTCCAACTTTGCATGGAATTTTTCGTTTTCACAGTAGCAGCAACAAGAGAAACAACAGGAACGACAACTGAAATTCTTTAAAGCTGTTCTACTTCTGCTCCCTCAGAAGTTTCCCCATTTCCTCTGAGACACCTCAGTGAATTCAGGCTTCCACAAAAGTTATTTCTGCTTTCAAATCTGAATTTTAAAATATTGCACATGTTTGCAGCTGGGTATGCTTGCCATCGTAGCTTCCATCTTCTTTGACTCATTCTATCTTCTTTGACATTCCTCTGTCATTCTCTACTGATTGACACAGGTTGGGAAGATAGTCAACAGAAAAGGAAGATGTACTATCTTATAAGATTAACACTCACACTTTCTCTAATGTCCTTCTCCCACGTATTCACTAGCCACTCAGACGTCTGATCTAACTCTTTTCCAAACTATTCTCTCTCACTCCTCCAAAATAAATCTTGTGTTCCCCAAAATAAATCTTGTGTTCCAAGTATCCGGAATCACAGCAGAAAAAAAAAAGTCTATTCCTGTAGGAGAGATGGCCACCACCTTTGCTGGAAACATCCCCTCTCCTGCCCCATAGTCTTGTTGCCTTCTTTCCTGGGCATTCTGCTCTGTGCCCTTTGACACCAAACAGGTGAACTGGGCAAGCAGCAGCTTTGCTTTCTTTTGCAGGTTGGAGTTCTAGATATTTCAAGCTGCCATTGTAGAATCCAATGGATTGGCTATAGCTCTTAGTGTAGTGAAAAGAGAGCAGAATAAAGAGTTAGGAGTCCTAGATTGAAGACCTACCTCTGCTACCAGTTAGGTGGGAGATTTTGGGGAAGCCACTTAATCTCCCAGGGTCTTCGTATCTCCAAATGTAAGATGAAACAGTGGATAATAAGATATCTAAGCCACTTCCAGCACTAACATCCTATGCTTTCACAAGATAAGAGTTCCTTTAGCCTTGCAGGTTTTACTAGCCTTTGCTAAATTCATTGCATATTGTTCTTGAACAGATGTTCACAACTTTATTATGTCAGGCAACTGCTAGTAGCATTTCAGGTCATTCTAATCTCACTTGTATTGGGCATGTGTACTTAGCTGACAGTGCCGTTTTACAAACATTTTACTTTTTGGAAAATAAAAATTTACTTTACCATTTTCTCCACATTTTTGCTTCTGGGACACCTGTGTATTTAATAACCTCATAGGAACTATGAAACTCTGAAGGACTGTGGAAGAGGTGTGGAGTAGCATGGAATAGCTAGCTAAGGTTAAAGCAAAGTTGCCAAGCTTTGTAACAAATTGCAGTATCTCTGAACATAGATACTTCCCTCAGTCTAAACGCGTGTTTGAACCAAGTATGCAATTTCAATTTTTGACAGTTATAGTGGTCACTTAGTACAGATATTATTTATATACTTTAAGGAAACTTATTAGCCTTTGTATCTAATGTGTGTATAAACATTCATACCTAATATTTAATTCATTAGCTAGAGAGATCTTGTCCTCTCATGATGTTTTCCCACAGCTTTCTTTACTCTTAGCAGGAGCTGTTCGGTCTGCCTCAGTCTTATGACCCTTATGGGGATGAGCAGGTTGAAGAGTGGGAAGGACTGAGAAAATGTGAAAATAATTCCTTATTTAAAAAAATTTGTTATATAAGGGTATATAATCTATTTTAGAAATGTATTATATTTTGAAAAAGTAATTACAGAGCGATCTATAAAGTAGGTTCTTTATTGATAGCTTTATGTTGTGTCTTGTTCACTTCACAACTTTGCACTGGTCCTCAGTGGGGTTTTAATGTTTACCTCCAAATACAATATTGGGAAAATATAAAAGGAAGAGGTTGATGAAAAGAAGCTCATCACCCCTAGAAGCACTTTTAGATGCTTCATTTTATACAAATTTTCCACTGGTGTTTGAGAGAAAATGGCTAAGTAGCATTACCATAAACTGAAAGTGAATTTTTAGTATTTTTACGTCCATCAATGGAAAACCATTTCTCTCAGTGCTTTCTTATTGTCTGATCACTAAATAACTCCTGTCTTATAAGCCCTAGACCAAAGAGCTTTGCACATTCCAAAGAGAAGGCTGATACTGACATTTTACAACCATAGATAAATGGAGAGGGAAGTGGCGTGGGAAGGTAAGAAAGATGAAGACTGTAGCATTTACAGTTTCAGGGGAACTATCACAGCCCACACTGTGAGGTATTTTTTAGAGTCTCTACCATATGTGCAGAGTGTACAAGTAGGAGAGAACCAGAAGTCTGGGTTTACTAGTTCAAAAACAGGTCCTGAAGTAACAGTTGGGTCCATAGCAGTCTACTAGGAGTCAGAGAGTCTTCAAGCACAGATTGGGTGGTGTGGGTTGGGGAGAACCTCAGGAGTCCCTGGAGGATTGGTTTATTTCAAGCTGTTTGTTCTCCAAGCAGGCAAAAAAGTAAACTGAGCACTTGGCATCTCCCCAAGGATATGGAGGTGCTGATTCAGCATTTGGGTGACCAAGAGCCCCTTCACAAGCCCAGCCATGCACATGTGACAAGGTATACACACCATTACTAGCATCATGAAGCTGACACACTGCCAAACAAGTTACCCAAATAGCTGGGTTTTCAAAATTCCAGTACTTCCCCTAACAATGCCACAAGTCTCCTCTGAGGGTGAAAGCCGACCAGAGTGGTTGCTAGGAGTAAGGAAGGATACAAGAAAACAAATACCTGTGGGGACCTAAGTGCAGGGAGAATAGAGTTAAACCTGGTGGTGCTCTGCTTTGGGTCAATGAGAAAGGGCAGGGATTGTAGAGATTGCAATAATTGAGGACATCCTGAATTTTGTCTTAGGGCAAAAGCAGATGTAGATGGAAACCAAGAGGTTAGTGATCAAAAGCTTAGATGTTTTCACTGTAGTTAGTTGCTGCAGTGAAATTTTTCTCCTAGATCGTGGGGCAGGCAGAATAGAATTCTCACAGCAATAAAGGATCTTATTATTAATGGATCTTTTGGTAGTTTCCAGCTCAGAGAGTCAAAGAAGAGTGAAGAAGTGTTAATAAGAGCAGGGTCCATTAAATTCCCTTGATGTAGATAGGATGACTTCACCCACTCTGAGAAACCACTTCCTGTCACTTTCTGAAGAAAGTCTAAACCAGATGGTAACTTAGCTTAACTGTAAAGAAAATAAAAGCCACAAACAACTTAACGTTTTTCAGACTGTCTCCACTGTTTTTTCCTTCCTCATACAGGCAATAGAACAGGAGTGGTGGATGGGGACTGCCCATACACTGCTCATTAGGCAGTCCGACCAAGAAACCAGGTCCTCTGCATACCTCTTGCCAAGGCGAAAAGAGAAAGTAAAAGCGAAATCTGATTGCTGCCAAGGGGGCTGGTGGGGCTGGCATTACCCTGAACATCAGCGAAGGTCGTGTGTTCCTGGTCGTGCTTCCCTAGTGAGAGGCAAGAGATCCCCAAGCAAGCAACCTGCGCTTCAGCATGGGGCTGTCAGCCTTGGGGGAGTGGGAAGTAGGAGGGGAGAGGGTCGTTTGGAGGTGATAAGCCATTTAGAGGAAAGATTTGCTGCTCTAGGCAGTTGGGAAAGGCATCATAACAGACTCTCCGTCTTGCTCACTTTTAGAGAAGATAGTTTCCTTAACCTGACTTCATTTTTAACGCACACCGTGGGTGCAGTGAGTCGGGAAGTCATTGGGAATCCTTGGCGCTGAGTGAAAGCTCCTCTTGACACTGAGTGGCCAAGGTGCCAAGATGACCAAGGGGCAAAGGAAATGGGGAGAACAAGTGGGATAGGACGTAGGCGGAGAAGGGGAGCCCCATACTCCAGGGATGCAACATTTTAGAGGAAAGATAAGGAGGAAGAGGCGGGAGACCTGCCCAGAAAAGACCCTATGCGCCTCCGCTACGGTGGACCCTCAGCACCAGAAAGGCTCTGCCCTCCCCACGCCCTACTGCGCCCTCCTGGGGGCCTGAGGGCAGTGGAGCGCCTTCTCTGCCAGACCTCCCCTTTGGCTCACTTGTCTGGCTCCAGAGCCCCCACCCCTACCCCCAGCCCCCAAGCAAAGCAGCCGTGACCTGACCCCGGAGCGCAGCCCTGGCGCAGGAGGAAAGTCCACAGACCTGCAGCGTCGAGGCCCCCAGCACACTGGAGGGCGGACGCGCCCGCGGTTACCTGAGCGGCCAGAGGGCTCGGCAAGCCCGAAGTACCGGAGGAGCAGCAGGAGGAGCCCTGCCGCGCGGCAAGGGGTCGCCCGGCGCGTCCTCATCCTGAGCCGGCCGAAGCTGTCGGACCCGGTCCTCGGGCGCACGCGGCACCCACCGCTCCTGGTGAGCCCAGCCGGCCAGGCCAGCGCCTCTGCCCCGGGCCTCCCGGGGCGCATAGGCCCCGCCCCCGCCGCCCTCGGCCAATCAGACGTGCCTCTCGTTGGTCCCGGTGAGGGCGGGACCCGGGTGTGGGGAGCGGGAAGCTTTGGACACCTGCGTGGGGTGGGCCCTGCGAGGAGGCGGGAAGTGCCTGTCGAGGGAGGTTCCGGTCCCTCCGCTGCTTCTGCAAAGTTGGGAGATGCGGCCCTGGCTGGGACTTGGCATCGCCCTGGTGGGAGGGTTCTGGCCCTGCCCGTCTGCCCAGGGCACCGCAGTCAGGGATGACTTCTTCATTCCAGGCTGGGCTGAGAGGGCACCCACATCCCCTTCGACCCCAGAGGGGAACCCGTCGTTGGGCGCTGTAGCCAAGCTAGAGAATTCAGTCGTCTTGTGTATTTTGATAGTACAAAGGTGGGATAATGGTACACTGCTGTTCTGTCCGCAGTTGTTAAAAAATTAAAAGCAAGACTTATCCAAGTGACCCTACAATACTTCCAAGGATGAATTAGGCTTTATAACCATTTGACCGTTGCAAGTAAGCTCTTTTCTTAATAATTTAATAATAAAAATCTGATAGAAATGTGAAAGTCTGCACCCAGAACCAGAGATTGCAAGCCCCATTTACTCTTTCCCTATAGACACGACTATCATTTGGCATATTTATAAGGCCAAATTCCTAATGACCTAAGTTGCTTGATGTGAATGTCCTATATCTTTAAACCTCATATTTAACGAGCACATGCTGTGTACTTGGAATGGCCTCCATCCTTTTCCCCAAGAGTGTTTCCAGGTGGATGCGAGGGCCTAGGTTCCAATTCCCAATTCCCACTGCCAAGGCTTCATGGATGGCTCCCAAACCTACCCTGGCTTTGTCCTCTACCCAAGCCTTTCAGTTCAGCAGTTCCAGTGAGCATTTACCGTCACTGGAGCTGGGCACCGTGTGGAATAGGAGGATGAAAAGATTGAGCTCTCAAGCTTACTGAGCACTGGAGGAGACTGAGGCACACACGGTGACTCGGGGAGGAATGAATGGGGAGACGTGGACAGAGCTTCAAGGAAGACAACACCTCAACTGTGTCTTGAAGAATGGGTAGGAATTTGGCTAGGCACATGTGGTGGGAGAAAAATAATGACAGAACAGGGGAAGAAAAATGCAAATCAGGGTCAGAAGATAGTTCAGAGTCCATCACAGCTGCCCTGCAGGCTGCGTGTGTGTGTGTGTGTGTGTGCGCGCGCGCGCGCGCGTGTGTGCGTGCGTGTGTGTGTGTGTGTGTGTGTGTGTGTGCGCGCGCGCGTGTGTGGGTGATGAAAGTGGTTGTGGTTGGGGCCTAAGCGGAAACGACAGCAGAAAGGTGAGTTGTGTCTGTTTTGTAAAGGGCCTTAACTATATACTGAAGACTTTAACTTTATTCTTCAAAGAATGGACAGTGGAAAGTTCTGAGTAAGAGAACCTGCCACTGACTTGATCCCCTCTGCCTCTGCAGCTGCTTGCCTTTCTTTCTGCCCTGCCTACCTTGGAGATTTTTGAGGGCGGTGGTCTTGTTTTATTCATTATCACCACCTCAGCACTGGGCACAAGGCCTGTCCCAGAGTAAACTCTCAATAAGTGCTAGTTTAATTAATGAATGAATTTCTAGAGCCACCACCTTAGCCTAGGGCCATGTGAGCTCCTGCTTGCATTATATTGCAACAATTTCTCAATTGACCTCACTGCCAGCAGTTATTATCCTCTCTGACAAATGAATCCTTCTGAATGCTGTTTGCAACACACCACGGTTCTACCTAAACCCTTTCAGTGCTCTTTGCTTATAGCAAGAGCTCCTGAAGGGGAGTTAAGGGGGTTTGGGAACCTCTGAAATTTAATACAGCTTTATAAATGCATTTTTTTTTTTGGATGAGGAGGAGGAGGAGGAGGGATCCAAGGCTTTCATGAAAGTCTCAGAGAGGCCCATGATACCAAAAGAAAACGCCAAGATAAAGCAAGTATCTCTATAATCTGACCTTTTATCTTTAACTCCCCTCCTGTCACTCCTTGGTTCAAGCAGCCCGTCTGAACCTGTCTTACTGAAACCATCTATATTAAAATAATGTAGAGCCACAAGGTATAGATAGTAATCCAAGCCTAAGTTTTATAAAAGTAAGATATAGCCAGAAGTTAACCAGCCATTGTCTCTTAACTCCCTTGCTGCTGTTTTCCGTTGCGACTTAATGGCACCATCCTCCCTAACGTGCAGGATTTGTGACTCCCCCCCACCCCCCCCCACTACTTCTGTAGATAATCCCACAATTTGTGATTCTGTGATAACGTTGCTGTCAAAAATCCCAGGACTTCTGTTTGTATGGATAACATTGCTGTGGTAAATCCTAAGACTGGTCTTTGAGGTGTTTTTCAGACTCTGCATTCCGGGGACCTACTTGCACCAACCAGACCCGCGGATAGGCGTGGGAATGGAGCCAACAGCCCTGAAACCCCCTACCCAGGAAACCTCCCAACCGAGAAAATAATTTCTGTATCTCAACCCTATGAGTTCATCCCTCACCAATCAGCAGACCCAATTCCCTAGCCCTTTGTTTGCCAAACCACCTTTAAACACTCTAGCCCCAAAATTCTCAAGAAGATGGATTTGAGAAATTACTCCCATCCTCTTACCTGATGCCTTGCGAAATAAAACTCTTTCTCTGCTGTAACACCTGCTATCTCAGTGTATTGGCCTTCACGGGGCAGTGGGCAGGGAACTGGTTGGACAGTAACATTGCCTTTTCCTGTCTCTGCCTGTATGCTCATATCCAGATTGCCTCTTTTCCTCTGTCCTTGTCTTATTTCCACCCTTCCTTTAAGTTTCTGCTTAGATTTCCCATTTTATGTAAAACATTTCTATGAAAGGCCCTAACCCTTGGGATTACCACTCCTCCAACATCGTACAGTATTGTACATTCTGTTTACTTAGCATTTAATATATATTTCCTCCTCCTGCTATTTTTTCTTTAGGGACATGTGCACTGATACTCCCCCTAGGCTGTAGATTGTCAATAAATATTTATGGTTGATGGTGACAATAGAAAGCAGTGTATCCTTCAGGTCTCACCTTAAATGTCACTTTCTCAAAGAAATCTGTTTTTCTTGACTCTACAGGCTAGGTAAACTTCCTCTGTGATGAGTTCTCAAGGCATCTCACACTTTTTCCTGATAGCACTTAGCATGGCTGGATTAAATCATTATGTGCTCACTCAATTGTTTAATGTCTGTTTCCCCCACCAGGCTGCAGGCTTCACGAAGGCCGTGACTATGTCTGCTTCATTCACTTCTATGTTCCTAGTACATGACACATGATTTGTTCGTTGGATGAATAAATAAATGTGTAGTAAATGCCCCATAAATGGTGCAGGCAATGGGAGATCTAGGGCCTAGGCATTTAAAAGAGGGGAAAATTGGCTTGGGTAAGAGGGCGGGTCTTCACGCACTGAACTGAATGTCCTTGGATGAGTAGCATTCAATAGGTAGAAGCGGTAAGGACCATAGGCTGAGGCAATGGTGTAAACAAAATAACAGACATTGATAAATGTTTGAGATAATGGATATGCTAATTGCCCTGATCTGATCACTATACATTATACGTATCAAAACATCACTATGTACCCCACAAATACGTACAATTATTATGTGTCAATTGAAAAATAAAAATTTTAAAAGTATAAAAGAAAGAAATAAAAATATTAACAGACATCTGCCACCCACTGGGAACCAGGCCATTGTGCTAAACATTTCCCATGTACTCTCTTGTTTAGTAATCATCCCATGAAGTAGGTATGACTATTATCCTCATTTTAGGGATCTGGAAACTAAGTCAAGGTTAATAATCACAAGTGAAGATATCCTAATTGAAATCTAGCTCTGGAACTTGCATGAGTGTGTGAGAGTGTTAGTAATATTTTATTACCAATCACAATTAGGGAAAAGGGGAAAATGAGCTTTTGGGGTCTCTAAAGTCATGTTTTTAATTATAAAATCTATCATACGTAAAAAAAGAGCAACTATGCTTGTGGGCCTCTTCCTGATCATATTCACCTTATTCCTACACATAGGTAAATTCTATTCTAAATTATTTATCATTCCTTTTTTTTTTAGAGAGACAGGGTCTTGGTCTATCACCCATGCTGGAGTGCAGTGGCCCAACCACAGCTCACTGCAGCCTCTAACTCCTAGGGTCAGCCTCCTTAGTAGTTGGGACCATAGGTGTATACTACAACTCCCTGCTAATTTAAAAAAATTTTTTTTTCATAGAGATGGGATCTTGCTAGATTGCCCAGGCTGGTCTCAGACTCCTGGCCTCAAGTGATCCTCCGGCCATGGCCT
This sequence comes from Avahi laniger, assembly GCA_963575035.1. Lineage (NCBI taxonomy): Eukaryota > Metazoa > Chordata > Mammalia > Primates > Indriidae > Avahi > Avahi laniger. The sequence goes on from CAUYSK010066917.1 coordinate 60,439, forward strand.
CCCAAAGCATCATTCTTTTCTTTATAGTTTTCCCATATATGATTTAATTTCTTAAATAGTATATGTAACTTTGCATATTTTTGAATTTTATGTAAATAGAATCATGTCAAGTGTTTTTCTTTTTTTTGCCACTTGTCTTTTTTGCTCAATATCATGTCTGTGACATTCATCTATGTTAGCATGTATAGCTGTAGTTCATTCATTTTATGTAGTATTTCATCATATAACTAAAACAATACACTTTATCCATTCTCCATTGGTGGACATTAGAGTCGTTTCCAGCGAGGTAGTTTCCATTTGGGTAGTTTGCTGTCCTTAACAATGCTTCTGTGAACATTTTTATACCTGTCTCTTGGTGCACATTGCCAGAGTTTCCTGAGGATATTGCCCTAGAAATAGAATTCCTGGAACAGAGGATATGTTCAGTATCAGCATTATTGGACGATGCCAATGTGCTTTCCAGTTTCCACTCCCACTGGTGTGTACAAGTATTCACAGTGTTGAACATCTTTATCAACATTTGGCATTTTAAAATTTTTGGTGAGGGATAAGGGATATCTCATTGTGGTTTAACATTGCATTTTCCTGATTGCTAATGAGGTCAACCATATTTTCCATGTTTATTGGTTATTTGTATTTCCTTTTCCCATTCTTGGATAGGTTATTCGCCTACTCTTAGATTCATTCCCTGCCCTTCCCTGCGTTGACTCCCCAGGGGCTTCCCAGCACTTCCCAGACTCCCTTATCCATTGCCTTCTGGTCAGAGTCAGCCAGTGGGAGTTCCTGGTACGAGATGGGAGTTTGGGAGGTGGAGAACCCAGGGTATTTCTTTCCTCTCTGCTTTGGGAGCATGTCAAGCAGTGGTTGTGACTCTTTCGTGGTTCCAGCTCCTGCCTAGAAGCCCAATCCTTTGTGTTCCAATTCCTACCAGGCAACCCCTGCCATGCCACCAGCTCCTTTTGGGTGGTTCCTTCTCCAAGGGTCTAGCTCTCACAGGGTAGCCCTGGTTCCTATGCGGTTATTATCATCCCTTTCCTATCCCTCAGGTCCCATGAATGGATAGCAGTAGCTTCTTATAGTTGTTACTTTCTAGATAGCCTCATTAGCACTTATCTCTAGTTCTTCCAAAACTTCCAAAAATAGTCATTTCTCAATATTAAATTTCTTCCATTGAACTATCTAGCATGAGTTTCATTCTCTTTTCTGGACCTTAATGACATTGATTCAACATGTGAAAGAATTGTACCTTTAGACAGCATACACGTAGCATATTCAACTACAGGAGGAGTTGTGGCAGGAAGAGAGCCAGTGTGGATGCATCTAAACTGAAGTTGTGATAATGACCACAGATGGTCCCAGGGGTGGTAAGGAGGACCCAGGAGGCCCAGGTGTGGGCTTGATCTAAGAATAAATTTTAAACAATTCCCACTACACCACAATAATAAAGATCTGCATTTATTTCTGGTCATAAGTAAACTCTTGAGGACTATAGTCATGGACATAGACCCCAGGGGGCAAATATAAGGGTATAATTCAACCACTTAAAAAACAAAAGCCAAAACTGAAAATCATCATGTTAGAATGAACTGAATTTTCTCCACAGACTTTAAATTGTAGAATTCTCAGAGGAAGAAATGCTCTACTAGGATATCTATAGAACAATAACATGAGAGACTGGACAAGAAATAGATATGGTTGACGTCATATTCACTTAATCAGCTGTGTATAAACAGACACCAAGGAACTGTAGATTTGCAGAGCTTATGGAGACCTTGGAGTCTGTTCTCTTCCTGCTCCCTTTACAGATGCAGAAACTGAAGCTCAGAGGGTTTGCTGACCATCGTGGATATGAGAAACATTAGAGAGGTTAGATGCAGACACCTGAGATTGGTGGGGAGAGTAAAAAAATACTGATGAGAGTAGCTGGGGGCTAGTTACCTGCTTCTGATATGAGCAGAAATGAAATTTGGGCATCCAAGGGTAGATCACAGATGGGGAAAGCTAGTGTTGGCAGGAGTGTGTTACAAGGATCAGTAATGTGTTTTGGTAGGAGTGCAGTATCTCCAGCATCGTGGGAATTCCCTAGGAAACATTTTTATCACATGCGCATGTTTTGGAGAATAAGAAAACAATTTCAGTGGTACAGATGATTTTCTGGATGTGAGAAATGTGATGAAGGGACAAGTTTTGACTTTGGCAGAGACATGTGTTCACTATGTTTTGACAGAGAGTCAAGAACTGGGGTGATGTGTTTGCCTTTTACTTATATAATTGGAAGTTCTTTCCTCAGGATTAACTAAATACATTGCTGAAATGTTTCCAAGAAAACAACAGTTAGGATGATAAATAATCGAAGCCCAAGAGTCTTTGCTCCTCAGGGAAACTGATCAAGTTTACACTTTGGAATAATTATTTCCCCAACTTTAGCAGAAGATAGAGAAGGTTAGATTTTCTAGCTTTGGAAATCAGAGTGTGATATGACCCTCTATGAAAGCTGACTATCAACCTAGGGCCAAGGTTCAAGACCACCTAACCTGTTAAGTTTAACAATTCTGAGTTCTTAATTTTTAGGTGCAATTTTGAAAGTCCTACTAAGAAATTTTAGTACTGAGAAGTACGACATTATGACATAATTTTACTTACCAACATTGCTGTTTACTGGCTTTTTGTTGACTCACTAATATCTCCATGAAGTAGATGGCCCAAACCTTTTTCTCTTTAGGATCCAGTTCCATCTCCCCACAGACTTCCTCCAGGGAGAGGAATGTACCTCTTACTCTGCCGATAGGCTCAAGATATCAGGTGACATCTCTTTGATATACTGATGTCACTTCCTTTGGATAGATACCCAGCAGTGGTTTTTGTATGTTGATTTTGTCTCTTGCAACTTTACTAAATTTGTTTATGTGTTTTAAGAATTCTTTTGGTGGAGTCTTTAGGTTTTGCTTTATGTAAGATCATGTTGTCTATAAAGAGGGACAATTTGACTTCTTCATTTCCAATTTGGATGCCCTTTATTTCTTTTTCTTGCCTAATCATTCTGACTGGGATTTCCAGTACGATGTTGAATAAAAGTGGTAAAAGTGGGCACCCTTTTCTTGTTCTAATTCTTAGAGGAAAAGGTTTCAACTTTTCCCCATTCAGTATGATGTTACCTACAGGTTTGTTGAGGTACATGTCTTCTAGACCTAATTGAGAGTTTTCATCATGAAGAGATGTTTAATTTTGTCAAATGCTTTTTCTGCATCTGTTGAGATGATCATGTGGTTTTTGTCCTTTGTTCTGTTGATGTAATGTATCACATTTATTGATCTGCATATGTCGAACCATCCTTGTATCCCCAGGATAAATCTTAGTCTGCTTTCCTTAACATAGCTCCTTCTGTGCTCCCAAACTCTCTAGTGTTTTTAGTCTCTCCCTCTTCATGAATCAGAGGGGGAGAGAGAGAAACCCTGAGAATATTTTAAATTTTTATTTTTAACTTTTTACTTTAGCTTTTTAATAAATTTAGTGTAGCCTAAGTGTACAGTGTTTATAAAGTCTACAATAGTGTTCAGTAGTGTCCTTCACATTCATTAACCACTCACCCACAGCACCTTTCAGTCCTGCAAGCTCCATTCATGGTATGTGTCCTATACAGGTTTACCATCTTTTATCTTTTATACTGTGTTTTTACTATACATTTTCTATTCTTAGGTATACAAATACTTACTACTGTGTTGCAATTGCCTACAATATTCAGTACAGTAACATGCTGTACAGGTTTATAGGCCAGGAGCAATAGGCTATACCATATAGCCTGAATGTGTAGTAGGTTATACCATCTAGGTTTGTGTAAATACACCCTTTGATGCTTGCACAATGATGAAATCATCTAACAATGCATTTCTCAGATCATATCCCTGTTGTTAAGTGATGTGTGGCTGTATCCTGGATATCCTCCCTTTGTCAGTTACACATATTATAGATCTATTTTTCAAATTTGAGGTCTGTCTTCTTTCTTTAGGGTATCTTTATTGTACATTTTAAGCTTTAATTTATAGGTGTATAAATATTTTCCTTTATGATGATGTTTTTCACTCTTGTTTAGGAAATCTTTTCCTACTTGAAGATCAAAAAATTATTCTCTTATATTTTTCTATAAACATTAAAAAAATTTTCCTTTACACATCTAGATTTTTAATCCATCTGGGGTGCATTTGACTATATGATGAAAAACAGGAATTTTTTTCCATGTTTAATCAATTATCCCCATATTATCCTTTCCGCATTGACTCATAGTGCTACCTCTGTCATATACACACATCCGTAAATCCATGGGACAATACCTGGGATCCATAAATAGTTTCATTAAAACATTTTCCCCCCATCTTTGCAGCAATGGTAGTATAATATTTTTATATATTATATCTTTAGAATAAGTCCCAATTGCTGGTAGGATGAGACATTTCACTTGGTTTTTCCTCTTCAATATTACCTTGGCTCTTCCTGCCCTTTTGCTTCTCAATATGAACTTTAGGATCAGTGTGTCAAATTTCACAAAAAAAAAAAACTGTTTGGTTTTTCATTGGAACTGCATTTAATTTAAGAACTAATTTGGAGAAAGATCATGTCTTAACGATGCCGGTCTTTTGTTCTTTGGGAACATGGTATTTCTCTTTCTTTAGTCCAGTCTTCTTCTGCATCTATCTGAATGCTAAATAGGGGGATAGGTACCTGATTTGGCAGTTGTTTGGGTCTCACTAAAGACTTGCGAGTGGAAAGAGTGACATAATGAGAGCCTTATTTTGATAACATTTGTCTAAAAGTGGTAGCAATTTGGAGACTAGAGAAAGAGAAATTGATCAGGACTTTTGGCAAAGGTCTAGGGGGACAATAATGTAAGTCTGAATTTTAGTGGTAGCAGTGGTAATGGAGATAAGATAGCTGTGAGAGACTTTTTAAAACTGAAATAATTACTCTCTTTTGTAAGAAAAAGATCCAATCAGGCATCCTGCTTTTCTTCTTAAAGACAGATGAATGAGAAGCTCTGAAAAAGAAAGACGCTAAGACTTGCAGGGGTTACTTTATCCTGTGATAGAGAAAATGGTAATCACTGAAATAAATCCTTAGAGCATCCTATTCCGTGCTCTTTCTTTTGGAAATCATATTATTCCCTGAAGTCTAGTTCAAATAGACCTCTTCCATGAAGCCAACCCTGATTCCATCAGTTAGAATGAGGATGCTTGACAGGTTTTCCTTTGTATTGTAATTATGTGCATGCTTATCATCCCCGTGGGAGCTGGCACCAAGTCTTATGTTTGTATTCCCTAATCTCTAGCACAATTCCTTTTAATGCAAGGGAACAAATACTGTCAGGCAACAATGAAAGGTAATTCAAGAAAAAATGAAAACGTTCACTTGTTTCATAAAGAACACTGGGTTTTTCCTCTCCCTTTGGGGGATACAATCTGGACCAGTGTGCTATATAAGGTCACCACAAATGAATTTGGGTAGTATCTTTATGGATCTTCCTCTCCTCTGTTCAAAGATGCCTTGTATGTTTTGTGATTTCATTCATTGTTTGGCTATTTTAGTGTTACTAGGATATTATGGCGTCTGTGTATAAGTGAAGTAGTTATTGAGTTTAAAGGAATTGTTTAGTGTTTCATTATTTTTACAGTGAAATAATTTAATCTATAAATCATCTACCAGGTTATTCTATGCAATTTACAGAATGAAAGCTAGATATCTAACAATTCAAAAATTAAAAACTGAATACAACCATAAATAAAGGTGTACCTTTGCTACCTTGTAAATATTATAGCTATAATAGGTTTCTGCCCCACGGGTGGTCAGATTTCCCCTGTGAGTTATGGAAAACTAAAGAGATATTGTTAAGGTTCTTAAGTGTGGTTCAATGTCACATTGCTCTCAGTGAGAAGGTTTGATTTCTGGATCCTTTCTGTGTGTATGTATGGGTGGGTACGAATGCATGTGGGAGTGTATAGTGCATACACACATGCCCGTGTGTATGTGTGGGTTTTCCCTACTGAAGATATACTCTCAGGTTTGTTTCTTATATCTTTGTCTTTCATATTTTAAAGTACTGCTTATGATTGCAAATGACACATTGTCATTTCCACACTGGGTACAGAGAACACTTTAGTTTCTTTAATTTGACATACTCAGTTCACAATTGTTGCCTGCATTTGTGATCGCCTTGCCATATTTATGATCAGTAGACATTACCCAAATGAATAGGAGTGCATTTTCTGGAGAGATCTCTGGCTCTTGGCTTGTGCTTCTCATACTCTGAGAGGCTGCCACGGCCCATGGCCAAAGCCCCTGATGAACGCTATGCATGGATTATAATGCTCTGTTGCACATGACCCTGCAACCCTGGTCACAGCTGATTGGATTAGGGGTGGGCACTTGCCTCAAGGACAGTCAATCTCTAAGTGGCTTAGAAGAATATGAAATGGTCTTTTCAGAGATGGATACTGGGATAAAGATTTGTGTAAAAGTGCCCTGGTGAAGACAATCTGCAAATAAAATCCAGGGAGTTTGTCTTGCTGTCATAGGACTCTTAAAATAGGATGTATACCCAGAAAAAAGCTAGCAGGACAGTGGGGGACATGGGACAGGGAAGGGAAGACAAACAAGGATCGAATGTCAAGCAAAAGCCCACAGAAGTTAACTTTGTCTCAATTCTGCAGGAGGTGGGTCTGGAGACAAGTGGGTCACATCACAGACAACCCCATCAGGGGTGAGCGAGCTGAGGTAGTTATACTTCCATACTTGTCAATCACTGGCTAACGCTGAACCTGGGAGGATATAAATTCCCAGGCACTGTCTGCTGTCTGTGTATACTGAAAATACTGGCCTCATGCAACCTGAGGGCAGCCTTCCAACAAGAGATGCGGGTGCTGGCTGTTGGGAGTGAAAGCGCACCGGAAGGGAGCCGCACAAACAGCACAGCTGTCAGAAGGGATGTGCATGGAGCCCTGTCCCTGGGTCTACAGGCTTGGTATGAGAGATTGCTCAGCAAGGACTATTGTGATTAATGGAACTAATCAAATCCTCTCTATTTGGGATTCTGGGTATGAGATACACAGAGAGTTAACAAGAATTCATGAGGCAACAAGATCCAGGAGCAAAAAGAAGCAAAGAGAGTTAAAAAGAATAGAAGCAAACGTGTACAGTTGTGTGTGTGTGTGTGTGTGTGTGTGTGTGTATGTGTGTGTGTGCGCGTGTGTGTGTTTGCCCTGGTTTCACTCAGCTGCACTCTCTCATTCCCCTTGGGAAGTAGTAGTCTTTCATTATTCTATCACTGCCTTTTGTAATGAATTCCTTAAATATAAAGTAAGGACAACAGGAACAACTTTCCCCGAAAGGACCAGATGGTCAAATTCGTGGGTTCAGCTACTTTATTGTTCTGCTTCCTTCTGTTTTCTCTCTGCGTGTCTATGTCGGTGAGGAATGGATTCCACTTGGGAGGACTGACTGGATTATTACTGAATCCAGCCTTCTGTGATTTTCAGTGTGGGTTAATGGGTGTCTCTGACGAATTAGTTTAGAAACTGAAGGTGTTTGGAACACTACCTCGCTGGAAGAGCCAGCTGCATGGTGGGCAGTAGGTAATTGCCCACAAACCATGTGATCTGGCACCAGTCCTTGGGCTACAAGAACTCAGCCTCTTATCTTTCACTTTGTCCCCAGTACCTCCATTTATTATGCATTTGTACTCAGCATATCAGAATTGTTAAAATGCAAATGTTTACTGGCAATAATCCGTATCAGTTAACAATCTAAGTTCATTTGCTCTTGTGTGATGATGTAAAGAATTGCAAAACTATGGTTCCACAGGACAATTATTTCTAATAATTTAGCATAACTCTCAAGTCTGTCTTAGCAGTGACTTGCTGGAGAGAAAACTGGAAGCAGATAAACATTAAATTAGCACAAGAAATGCCCACTTAGTGGTATTGAGGTGGGCATTTTTTTCTCCCCAGGTCTAGTAACCTTGTCTGTGGCTCTAAAATTTTAAGAAAATGTACAAGTAGTACTAGTAGCAACTACTCATGTAGATAATGGTTAGGTATAGATGAATCTGGGGGTGGGGAAAGTAATTTACAATGCTGGTACACTATGTGAAAACAAAAATAAAAGCAAAAACAAAGCAATTAACGTGAAGCCCGATATATGGTGAACTTTGGAATGGCAGATAATCTAGCTCTTGCCAAACTAAATAACCATATTCATGTCACTGCATAGACTTTATCTGCACCAAGACATCAACTTCCAGTTGTGATAGTATCTGGCAGCTCTCAGGAGTAATGATGCCAGGACTACATTAATTTTTTTAAAAAAGCAACAACATTCATTAACATTTATTGAAGGCCTACTCCATGCTCTGCTTTTCCTATATATAAAATGGGGCTAATAATAATGTTCACTTCATGAAGTTATTGTGAAGATTAAATGAAGGAAGCATTTAGATCACCCCCTGAACCATAATTCTAGTGCATGATAACTGATGTTTATTATTATAAATATTTAATAATAAATATTTATTATTATGTTTTATAATAATAAATATTTATTATTATTATAAATATTGTTAGATATTAAGGTTAGCACTGGAGATATAAGAAATGGACAAAATATGGACCCTTTCTTCAAGTAGCTCTGAGGCTAATGGAAAAGGAGACAGATGAAGGAGCATTTATGATTTGGTAGGATTTAGTACAACAAAAGAGATATGTTAAAGTCAGGGTCATGGCTTAAAGGAGGGATTGGTTAATTTTTCTTGGGTATGTCTTGGAAGACTTTCCAGAGTGCAAGGCCATGGGGTAGCGTATGGACACTGGGGGGTTGGAGAGGCTGTTGTGTGGGGTAAAGGGCTTTCTGGTAGTGAGAACTGCACGTGCAGTGCCATGAAGATCTGACACAGGGCGGGGCATTTGGGAGCTGTGGGTGGAGAGAGACCCAGCAGTGGAGCACGGTCTGCCTGTGTAGCACTATCCAGAGGTGATGCTGGACCTATGTCAGGAAAGGTCCTCTGTGCAACATCAAGGAGCTTGGACTTTATCCTCTGCATACTGTAGACCACTGAAAAGTTTTTACTATTCCCGCAAAAAAGATATAATGAGATTTATATTTTAAAAAGATGACAAGATGACTCTGGCAGTTGTGGATAGATTTAAAGTTGGTGAGACTGGAGGAGTTGTTAGGAAAGTCCAAGCAAGAGATGATGATGACAGTGTTAAGTAGGACAGTAACAATGGGGTAGAGGGGAGATAAGGGAAATCTTACATGGACATAGAATATAATGAGCTGCTATTGAAAGGGTCAGGGATATAGTTGTTATTTATGGTACAATAAGACCCTCCCAATTATTCTAAAGAAATTTCTCATTTTAATGATTATCAATCTATATACAATTGGGGTTCTTTGTATTTCTCTTCAAATTGTATACTGTGCTCTTAGGTTTTGTTGCACTTTCTAACTAAACTTGTCTCCATTTAAATTGTAAAAATTGGAGGAAAATAAAGTCAGCAATCTCTTGATAGTCATGGTGGCTTAACTTGTGTTTGCTATAGCCTATTGTCCTTGCAAGGTGTCAGAATGAAGGATTTAGGAATACAGTCAAGATAAAAATGGAAAATTCTGGAAAAAATTGGATAGCAACGGTAATAGGTAAGAATTATACTGATGCATGTTAGGGAATTACTCTATTAGAATATTAGCACTATTTGGAAAGCTGTCAATGTCATCTCATATTTAAACTGTTAAGTGCATATTTAAACTGTGCAAATCACTTGCATTCATTTCATGGCTAATCAATCTAGTCTGAAATACTTTGCCAAATAGTAATGGGATTTTCTCTAACAGCCAGATACTTAAGTCACTAGACACCAAATTATGGGATAAAAAGTCAATTCAGCATCCCAGGTAATTATGAGCTTAAAACAATATTGTGTTGGGTCCTGGCACATACCCGGTAACAGCAGATGTCTTTGTTTTGGACCATTTTGATGATCTCGTCAACTCTAGCATGATAAACTAATGATGCACATTATTTTTTCATTTTAATTTTGCATTGTAGATGGAGCTATTGGCCTTCAACATAACTTATTTTCTGTTTCAGCCAGGGCCTAAATTACAACAGTGACAGTGGAGAAGGAGGGCAGGTGACATATCCAGAGCTATCGGATGGTATAATATCTGGAAGTGTAATGGGGGAGTTGAAAGAAGAAATTCCAGGCTTCTCGAGTGGGCAACTGGCAAATCATGGTGCCATTTTCTGTGATAAAGGATTCAGGAAGAAGGGAAGATTTAAGGGGAGATAGTTTCTTTTTTTAGATTTGATGAATTTGAGGTATCCATTGTATGGATGTGGAAAATTCACTAATAGCTTCAGTAAAGAACTCAGGAGAGATCTATGTTGGAGACAGAGATTTGAGCATTATCAGTGTACAAGTAGCAGAAAAAGTTACAGGAGTGTCTAGACAATGCAATATCTTGGGAAATTAACATGTCAGGAAAGAGAGAGAGGAAGAGAAGGCATGACAGCTGCCCAGAAGAAAAGGTTAGAGTGGAGGAGAAAAATCATGAAAGAGACTACTTTCATGTAGGAGGATGGTTTAAATCAGCGGTCTCCAACCTTTTTAATTGTACACCTAATCAATAAGGTTTTTTGAACAAACTCCACATATATATTTACTTATGAATTACATATATAATATTTTCAATCCATATAGTAACTACTAGTAAAACTTAATTTCTTAAAAATTTAGACATAAACTAAATATATTTTACCTACCATAAGATGCATATTTTCCCCATTTTAATGTCTGTCCATGAGGGAGAAATCATGACATTGTCAGTGTCCATGCATACATAAACTTAGTCACAGGGAATCATACCGTCAATATTTATAAGTTAAAATAAACTTATAAGTTTAAATAAACTAAAAGAAGTCTTAGAATAAATATTAATTAAACTTGTAAATGACAGTGTCACGTTTAATTAGCAGTGTTTTTCCTTCTTAGTGATTTAAAAATAATGGTACATGTTACAATCAGCAGAAGTTGTAATGTTTTCTTCTCACACCCAAATGGATCATCTTATGTGCCTCACTCTGGAGATGGGGTTTAAGGGGGAGGAGCCAATAGTGTGAAATACCTTTAAGAGATTAAGTAAATATCATTTTAAAAGTGGAAAAACGATCAGCTTTAACTAGGAGGTGACTGGAGGCCACGGTGGGAGCAGTGTCGGCAGTGGAAGAGGGGCAGCCAGATCGCAGGGGTTCAAGGAATAAGTAATAACGGGTTGCATACAATGTATACTTACTATCCGCCCGACACTGCACTAGGGACTTTCCATACAACCCTGTGAACTTATGATTATCCTCGATTCAAGATGATAATCAGAGACTTGCAAAGTCTAAGTGATTTGTTCTGGGTCACGCAGTTAAGTAAGTAGTCCAGGTTGACCATCTCAAAAACTGAGCTCTGAAATAGCGTGCTATAATGCCTTCCGGTGTGAGGTTATTTAGTGGAGGCAGTGATTGAGTGTAGACAACTACTCTTCCAGGTAGCCAGGTAGCTTACTCTTGGAAAAGAGCAGGAAAAAAGGAACATGGGTGAGAGTAGGGTTAAAGAAGGACCTACCGCCTCACTCTTTTTTCAAAAAAGATGTGTAAGATCTGAGGATTTCTATATGGTGACGGGAATGAGGCAGGAAAGAGAGAGAATTTGAGGCAACGAGGCAAGAGAGCTGATGACTGATGAGAAAACGCCAAGGATCTAGAGCACAGGCGGGCAGTGGAGCCTTAAGGAGGAGGCTGTCTCCTCCACGACAGCAAGGGGAGTGGTAAGACCGGAAGCTGCTACAGCGAAGTATGCACGTTTCATGTGGGGAGAAGACAGGGGAAACCCGGGAAATTCCACATTTCTGATATTTAATTTTTCTGTGAACTAGGAGGCAAGGCCATCGCTTAGAGTGTGTGAGGGAATGGGGAGGAGATGGGGTAATCAGACTTGATAGGAGTATTATCAAGCTTTAAACAGTAGCTGTGGGGAATGGGAGCTGTGGCTCACCCAGAACCTGTTAGAGGCTACAAACTACTAGTGACACCAATCTGCGTGGTGCAGAATTTTTCCCCAATGTGCCTGTCAGCTTGGACCTAAGAACCAAACAAGGGCCAAGCTGGGTTGAAGCAATGTTGGGATTTTACACAGCATAGAGAGGCAATGGTTGGAAGACAAGGGGGCAAGGAAGTTGAAGATGGTAAGAAAGGTGGAGGGAGCTGACAGACTGGAGAAAATCGAGGCAGCAAAGTCTCGGAAGTCTCAATGAAGTTACTGGTTTGGTAGATGTAAAGGACTAGGAGGGTGAGGAAGCTGGAAAGAAGAAGGTTGGATCCAGGCATTTTAGAGGGGGAAGGAGCAGTGTCTTCCATCCTCCCAGTGGCCATCCTTCTAAACCCACCCTTGTACAGCAGGCCTGGAAATTCGAAAATTACATTTCTCAGATTCCCTTGCCAGCAGAGTCTCAGTTTAGAATCCTCCAATGAGGGGCACTCATATGAGATTCGCAAGGTAGAAAAGGAGAAGTCAGCTGCAGCTATGGGCAAGTGCGTGAGCACTGGCAGACGGCAGACATCTGGGGAGGCACGCCTCAGACTTCCAGACATCCTTGTGAGAATCACCTCTGCAGAGTGGAGATCCTCAGCAGTGGTTTCTGCAATCATACAGCTCCAAATTTCTGGAATCCCAACAGTGGCTTCCTTGACCTGTGCTCCACTGGACCTTTTAGAGACTGTGTAATCCTCCAATATTCTGTATTAAATTCCTTTTTACTTGACATATTTAGAGAGCTTTATTTTCCTAACATAACCTTGGCTAATATATCCCCCCAATTTTTCAATTAAGCTGGATCATCAGCTTTTCCATGATCACATTGGTATCAGTCAGGATTTTTAGTCACAAGCAACAGAAAGGATATATAGCTAATTTAAAAAGAAAAGAAATTTATTGAATGCAGTTAAAAACATTAAATTTCTAGCATAGTTAAGGTTGAATGAACATTAAATGTCATCTAATCTAATGGTCACTAGCTCACCAGCTCACTGAAGTCACAGCCAGTCTTACCGCTATTTAAATGCCTCACAGTTTCCAGCATAATACTCAACACTTCCTACATATTAGTTAAATCGTATTAAAGGAACCACTCCAGGATTTTCTTGTCCTCATTTCCCTTCTTTCTTCCAGCCACCTCCCTCCACTACCACCCCCTGCTCTTTGATCCCCACTCCTCTCACAGCCTCTAGGATCTTACTTCACTCCTTTTTCTGGAATTTTCAACCAGTCTCTTTACAATTCCTGCCCATTGGCCTGAAATATGCTCAAATGTTCCCTGCCCTAAAACAACCTTTTTTGTCCATCTTTCCTTCCACCTCCACACTTTAAAAAAGAATAGTTTCTATGCAGTCTCCATGTTGTCACCTCACTGCCTCGTGACAATTTTTCTTTAAGTCTGGCTTTCACCTTCCTGCCCGTGGAGTGACTTTATCCCCTCTTAAAGTGGCCCGTGACTTCAATTCGTCCGCATGCTCCGTGGCCTCCCGGTATCGTGTGACACCGGTGACCGCGCGACACCGCGCTCTTCTTTCCCTTGCCTCGCATTCTTCACTCCTCTGCCGCCTCTCCTCCCTGGACGTTGTATTTGTCGGTTTCTGCTGCTCCGCATCCGTCCGTTCCGGGAAACCGCCAGGGCGGGCGGTGGGGAGGCGAGCAGAATCTGTGGGGTCGGGGCGGAGGCTGTTCTTGCCTTTTCCTCCCCTCCCCTGCTTCGCCTGCTGGAGTGCTGGCACGTGACTGCGCCTGTCACTCAGAGGCTTCGCTGGGACCGCCAGAACTCGCGCTCGACCTCCGACCCTGCTACCCGCGCCGCGTCGGCCCCGCGAGCGCCCCCTGCAGGCCCACCCTGTGCTCGGCGCCGCCTGCCTCACTGGGTTTCCTCGTCTCCTGAGCCTGGTTCTGCAGCTCTCGCTCTCCGTGAGCAAGCTCGGATCCTATCAGTAAACCCCTTTTCTGCTTAGGTAAGCGAAGTTGAGTGTTCTGTGGTTTGCTCCCAAGATCCCTGGCTGGTGCATTTTCTTTTCTTCCTCCCGTCTCCTATGTGAAGGGATTCCTCGCAGTTCTTTTCTTGGCTCTTTTTTTTTCTTCCTGCATCCACACTCTTTCCACTGGGAAGTTCATCTGTTTCCTGGTATCGATTATCACCTTGTGCTCTCTCCTGAGCGCTGGTTTAATCTCAGATTTCCAAATGCTCATCCCCCTACATGTCCTCTGAGGCATGAAAATCTACAAGACTAAAGCTCGGACCGACCGACTTTCATCTTGCTGATAAAATCACTTCCCCAAATTTCTCTCTTCCTTGCTGGACACCCAGACTTTAAATTTTTAAAACTGCTCCTCTCCTTTACACCCCTAAGCAAACAGTACCAAGTTCTGTTTAACTCTCACATCTTTCCTTTTTCTCACACTGTCACTACCTTGTTTTTGCCAGAACAGTCGTCATATGCTCCCTACTGGGGACCAACCTCTGGTTGTCCCTTTGAGTCAACTTGACAACATGTGGTCAGTTAAAATTTCCTAAAACACAATTGTGGTCCTGTCACAGTCCCTCCTGCCCCTTCATGCACCTTCAGTACCTATGGCTAGAGTGGAAACTCTCCAATGTGACCCTCCACAATCAAATCCCAACCTACTTCCCCTTTACTTCTCCTGTGTCTATGATCCTGATCACGTTCCGTACTTTCCCATCTTCATGCCTTTGCTTAGGGATATTTCCTTTATTGGGAGTGTCTTTCTCTGTCATTCAACCCAAGTCCCAACTCAAGTGCCATCTCCTCCATAATGTCCTCCTCCTTGTCCCCTTGTAAAGTGCTTCTCAACTCTTATATGCACATGAATCATTTGGGCATATTGTCAAAATGTAGATTCTGACTCACAGGTCTCGGTTAAGGTCTGAGATTGTGCATTTCTAACAAGTTCTGAGTAATGCTGCAAATCCCTGGACCGCACTTGGAATAGCAAGGCCCTAGAGAGAAGGCTCTTTTACCAAACCACAGAGAAAGATACCAGGGCAGGGACTGTCTATTAGTCATTTACAATATTTTACAATCTCTACTGTACCCATTTTGTCTCCTCAAAGACAGGAATTGGGCTTGGTTCATCATTATTTTAGTTGAATACAATGACTCGATCAATTTATTTTAATTGAATTAAATATGATTCTGACATCACATTCTTTTCTTTTCCATCCCATGGTTACCAGTACTTCTCATTTTAACTGAATTTCTCATGGATAAATATGTGGAGAGAAGGGGCTGTCCCACATGTGATTTGCTGTAGGTGAGGATGATCCAACATGTTTAAGATAGTGCTAATCTAATTATTGTTATAGCCGGGGTGCTCAGCTGCAAAAACCACTCTAGTTTAATAGAAAAGTAACTTATGAAAGTATATTGCGTAGCTCACAGGATTGCTGAGAAAGCCAGAGACAACACAGCAAAGGGAAGACACGAATTATACCAGGCACTCCACAGCCACGGGCTTTGGGCAGATACCGTGCAGCTCTCTGTGGACTAGAAGGCAGTCCTGGAACCTCAGCTGCTACTGCTTCTGAAAGTTTATGTGCCTGCCACCACCCTCGCCAGAATGGATTCAGTGTAGGGCCTACTCCTTCACGTTTGTATTAGTTTTCAGTGTGTAACAAATTGCCACAAACCTGGCGGCTTAAGACAACAGGAATTTATTCTCTCATGCTTCTGGAAGCCAGAAGTCCCAAATGAGGTATCACTGGGCTGAAATCAAGGTGTTGGCAGGGCTGTGCTTCCCTTTCTTCTCTTCCAGCTTCTGGGGGCTACCAGCATTTTTTGACTTGTGGCTGCATAACTAGAATCTTCAAGGCCAGTATCTTCAAATCTCTCTCCGCTCTGCCTTCACCTTGCCTTCTTCTCTGAGTATGCTCAAATCTCCTTCTTCCCTCCCCCTTTTAAGGATACATGTGATTGCTTGTAGGGCCCACCTGGGTAGCACGAGATAATCTTCCCATCTCAACATTCATTCTTAATCACATCTGCAAAGACTTCGCCAGATAAGGTGACATTCACAGATTCCATGGATTAGGAACTGATTTCCTTGGGGGCCATTATTCAGCCTAGGACAATGTTTGCTTATGAATTGAAGTCTCACTTGCATATATCTCATCGGGGCAACCTACATCACATGCCTACTCCTGAGCTGCAAGGGTGGCTGGGAAGTGAGCTTCCTGTCAGGAAAGGTGTTCAAGGATGATAGGTGCCCAAAATGAATGTCAAATATCAGCTAGAGTAGTCTTCAAAGCTTCATCATAATAAACTTCTGAGTAATGGACCAGTCAGAATCTTTAAACTGAGTGAAGTTATCTAATGCTGAATGCTTTGGGCACCAAATTTCAAGCCATGCAAGTATTGACAAGGAAAAATCATCAATGTAGGTAATAGTGGTGGAAAAAACAAAACAAAATAAAAGCATGAGGTATGGATTTTGGGTTGTGTTCCTTTTTTTTTTTTTTGAGACAGAGTCTCACTGTGTTGCCCTGGCTAGAGTGAGTGCCGTGGCATCAGCCTAGCTCACAGCAACCTCAAACTCCTGGGCTCAAGCAATCCTACTGCCTCAGCCTCCCAAGCAGCTGGGACTACAGGCATGCACCACCATGCCCGGCTAATTTTTTTTCTATATATTTTTAGCTGTCCAATTAATTTCTTTCTATTTTTGGTAGAGACGGGGTCTCGCTCTTGCTCAGGCTGGTTTCGAACTCCTGAGCTCAAACAATCCGCCC
>CAUYSK010066918.1:0-38577 GCA_963575035.1 Avahi laniger
GCGGATTGTTTGAGCTCAGGAGTTCGAGACCAGCTTGAGCAAGAGCGAGACCCCGTCTCTACTAAAAATAGAAAGAAATTAATTGGACAGTTAAAAATATATAGAAAAAGTTAGCTGGGCATGGCGGCACATGCCTGTAGTCCCTGCTACTCGGGAGGCTGAGGCAGAAGGATCGCTTTGAGCCCAGGAGTTTGAGGTTGCTGTGAGCTAGGCTGACGCCACGGCACTCTAGCCAGGGCAACAAAGTGAGACTCTGTCTCAAACAAACAAAAAAAAAGAAATGATGGAAAATATACCAACTGATGTGACTGGAAGAAAAAGAATCCAAAAACTGCTTATCATCCAAAAATATTATATAAACAATTAAATTTCCAACTAGACTATTTTAAAATGCTTACTGAGTGTCTATTACGTGCTAAATACTGTGCTCAAACATTGCTGTACAAGTAAGTTTGCATTATGAATTTAAATGGCCTTTACACTAGTTCCTTACAGATTTATTAGAAAGGTAAGGATAGTTTATGAAGCAATAGATTACTCATTGGCTCTGGTAGGTACCAGAGATGGGGCTCAAATCTGGTTCCGCTAATTACTAGGTGTATGATCTTGGGCAAGTTATTCTGCTTCAGTTTTCTCATCTGCAAAGGGAAGATTATAATTGTATGTATTAATAGCTCATTGAGTTGCTTAGGAGAATTAAACTAGGTATTTCATGAACTGTGCTTAGCATGATACCCACAGCACATAGTAATCACTTAATGTTAACTACTAATAGAAACAGTAAGTAGTAACTTATTAGTATTATCATATTAATCTAGAATCTGTAAGGCTAATATGCACTTTCCAGCTGCTAGTGGTTTTCTGAATGGTACAGTGTAATTCTCCATTAATTTAGGTCCTCCCCCCTTCTTGTGGGTAGGGTTACAGAATCTACTGAGAAATGTTTCCTATAATCCATATTAAAAGTCTAATATCAAAAATATTTTCTACATTCTATAAAGCACTTACATACTGATGTTATGATGTAAAATGCTAGAAGAATGAGCAGTGTTTGATTTTTTTGGTTATAGCATTTATTAGCTCCAGTTAATAATCCTTCACAACAAATGCTTTCTGAGTTCCTATCCCTGTCACAGTCACTCTCTATTGTTACAGAAACTCTCCATTGCAGGACAAGAAGGAAAACTAAGTTGTAGCTACACTCCTCAAAGTTCTTTTGTTCTAAGAATCTAAAACTAATGGCCTCTTTGTTACTAAATTCCACATACACTTTTCCATCTTTTGCTTACTTGACCTCTCTGCGGCTTTTGACACTGCTAACCACTTTCTCTTTCTTGAAAATCTCTCCTTTTTGGCTGCTCAGTCAGTGGCTTCCTTTCTCTTGCTCTCACACTTCCATGTCAATATTCCCCAAGGTTCTTTTAATTATATTTTATAGGGGTATAAGATGAAATGCCTACAGAGGTTGCAGGAATGGGTCAGGTGCATTCTCTGGCAAATTTTCTTCATCTATAGGCTGATCAAATCATTTCCAGCAAGATGTTGCAATTAAAAAAAACAAAATGCAGACCCCCCAAGATTTCCAGATCGTCCAAGTTTTCAAAAGAAGATA
Organism: Avahi laniger; assembly: GCA_963575035.1. Classification (NCBI taxonomy): domain Eukaryota; kingdom Metazoa; phylum Chordata; class Mammalia; order Primates; family Indriidae; genus Avahi; species Avahi laniger. The sequence continues at coordinate 1,613 of CAUYSK010066918.1, forward strand.
AAAATCCAAATTTAACCACAAAATCTAATGTTTTTCATGTCAGCAGCTCATTTAAACTTTTGTTTGGCCAGGTATGGTGACTTACGCGTGTAATCCTAGCACTTTGGGAGGCCAAGGCAGGAGGATCATCTGATGCCAGGAGTTCAAGACCAGCCTGAGCAACATAGGAAGAGCCTGTTTCTACAAAATATAAAGTGAATTTTTTTTTTTTTAAGATAAGGGTCTCACTCTGTTGCCCAGGCTGGAGTGTAATGGCATGATCATAGCTCACCTCAGCCTCGAACTTCTGGGTTCAAGCAATCCTCCTGCCTCAATCTCCCAAGTAGCTGGAACTATAGGTGTGTACCACCGTACTCAGCTAATTTTTAATTTTTTTTTTTTTTTTTTTAGCAATGGGGTCTCAATATATTTCCCAGGCTGGTCTGGAACTCCTGGCTTCAAGCGATCCTCCCATCTCAGCCTTCCAAAGCCCCAGAATTACAGACTGAGCCACCGTGTCTGACCTACACTTTGAAACATACAAGAATGTATAACCCTGACCAAGTTATTTTATAAATCTGTTTCCTCATTTATGAAAAAGCAATAATAAAGTCACACACACAGACACAAAAAGTATGAGTCAAAACATTTCTACAGGCTTTTATCAGAATTTTTACTCTATATCTGCCCCAAGATTAGAGGTCATTACCCCAGATTTCAATCCAAATGTACAAAATTGTGAATGTGCGTAAATGCATTTTTCTGGAGAAGAGTCCAAGACTAAGAACCACTGACTAAACCAAACTTACCTATTTCTACCATTTCAGCTGCCATCTATATGAGAATGATTCCTATACTTACATCCGGTCAACCTATGCAGCCCCCCTTACCTCCTTAACCTGCCTGTGCCGCCTTCAAACCCTCTTTCCATCTCTTCTCAGTAGCTGCCTCATTGGATTGGTCTAATTCCAATCTTGCCCTCCTTTATTCCATTTAGTATCAATACAACTCAAACTCCCTAAATCCCAAATAATTTATCTAGCCCAAAATCTTCAGGGTCTGCTTATAAATTCAAAAGAAATACAAACTCCTCACCCTAACGCAGAAACTCCTCACAACCTGGCCAGGTCGACCTTTCCCTCCCTCATTATTTATTCCCCAACACTAGGGCCAGACAGAACCACGATTTGCAACACAGGATACTCTTTTGTCCCAAGGCATTTACTTGTACTCGGAGGTCCCACCTCCTGAAATGCCTGACTCCTCCCATTTGCTTAGGGCAGGAACCTCCTCAGCACAGCCCTCACTTTAAAGCCTGCCTTTAGGCCAGAATAGAAAAAAAATAGGTTTCCTTCCTCCAGGCTTACCTATCCCTTCACATTCAATGTGGTAAAAATATCAGCATATTCTTCTTCTCCAATAGAATGAAAACTCCTCAAGGGCAGAGAGTGTCTTTTGCAGGGCAAGGCTCAGAGCTACCACAAAGAAGTTAATCTGTTAAATGAATGAAACGGCAGCACTGGCTTCAGCAACTCCTACCATGCCTCAAGCAAACATCCCCTTTATCCCAAAGTGAGCCTATCAAGGCCACAAACTACTCAGCCCCTACAGAACCATACACCACCACATCTGTGGGCACTTACAGATTAGTTTCAAAAGCTTAAAGGGAGGGACCTGGTAAAACAAACCCACCTCCTCCTTTCCCCACAAGTGGGTGCACTTATCACTCCTTTACAATTACCAACTCACAGAATTCAACAACAGACACTAGACTAATGGGAAGCTGCTGAAACTTTGAATGTACTGCACAATTTTTTACTAGCACAAAAATACCTGTCCCATGAAAGTAATTAAAATAGTCTATCTGTACTCAAATACTTATTAATATTATTAATACAAAGTCAAGCACTCATTAAAAATTCACATCAAGAATATTAAAAATTGGCTGGGCGTGGTGGCTCACGTCTGTAATCCTAACACTCTGGGAGGCTGAGGTGGGAGGATCATTTGAGCTCCGGAGTTCGAGACTAGCCTGAGCAAGAGCAAGACCCCCCCGTCTCTACTAAAAATAGAAAGAAATTGGCTGGTCAACTAAAAATATATAGAAAAAATTAGCCGGGCATGGTGGCACGTGCCTGTAGTCCCAGCTACTCAGGAGGCTGAGGCAGGAGGATCGCTTGAGCCCAGGAGTCTGAGGTTGCTGTGAGCTAGGCTAACGCCACGGCACTCTAGCCAGGGCAACAGAGCGAGACTCTGTCTCAAAAAAAAAAAAAAAATAGAATATTAAAAATCTTTAGAGAAAAATATTATATAAAGGTTACATACCAGGAAGCACTCTAAAGGATTTATGTATAATTCTTCATTTAATCTTCATGGCAACCCTATGAAATAGGTACTATTATTACCCGCTTTCACAGATGAAGAAAGCTGAGACTTAACAAGATGAAGTAATTTTAATTGTCCAAGGTCACATAGCTAGGATTCAAGGCCAGTTTGATTCCAGAGCCCAAGCTTTTAACCAATACAAAACTACACATGTAACTCCTGTTCCATGGAAGAGCCTAAGCTTAGATTTATGCTGTACACACACACTCTCCCTCTCTCTCTCTCAAAAAAAGAGGCAACATTCTAAAATGTTAACAATGGTTATCTCCTAAGTGGGATGAATAGGTCTACTCTCCAAATATACTGTGAGCATGTATTACTTTTAGTTAGAATAAAAGCAAACAAATAAGAAGCGGTATTTAGATGGTGCTACTAGGAAGGTAAGGTAGGCTAGGGAAACTAACCTTTGAAGAGTAGTATCATAGGCCAAGCACATGGCTATCTCACCTAATCCTTACATCAAAGAACTCTATTCCCATTTTCAATTAAAGAAACCAAAGATTAAGTAACCCGCTCCATGGGAGGGCTGGGATCAGAACCCGAAGCTCAGTCCAAATGTGTCTAACTACATGATGCCATGCTGCGAATAAAATTTCACCAAAAACTGGTCTTCAAAACAAATCACATTCTGTGAAAGAATCAGAACCAAGTAGTCTGTCACCTCAAGTGCAAAGAAGGAAGAGAGGAGGCTTACGTTTTTAACTTGAAAATCTCCCTAAGTGTCTCAAAATAGCCAGGACCACTGTCAAAAGTCAGCCATTACAGTCAGGGTCTCTGGGACAAACCCATACCTGGAATAAGTAGACTCTACAGCTGTTAGTTTTGCCTAGCACGGAGTTGCATTAGCTAAGTTAAGTGAACTTAGATGTGACTCTGATGTGTATACAGTGGAGTATCTGCTTTGGCAACAGTTTACTGCCTCCAACCTAGTCTCACCAATTTACCCACTGTTTTACAAGTTACCAGTTCTTGTGGGGAGGGAAGGGGAGAGGTTTCATGTCTGAGAATATTGCTCTCTTACTGTATTCAGATATAAAAGACCTTCCATTAGCCGTAACCAATGTTCCAAACATGGACAGTGAGAGCTGCTAACCCCGGGGGGAACATCTCAGGTATGACTGGATCAGCATTTCCTTGAAATGACATTTTGAATTTTGGGTGCTCTGACTTAGAAATCTAATTCCACCTTAATTAAAATTTTCATTTCTCTAAAAATAGTAGCAACATGATTTGTTGAGAAAAATAGCTGGAATGGGAGTATACAAATTTCCTTATAAAATCTTTCAGAGGAAAGAAAACTTGAGTATTTCAGACTTATAAATTTAAATAAACATTTACTTTTAAAACCAAACATTTAACAGTAAAAAAGGATATTCCCTTAGCAATTTAAAATTAATTCAATATTTGCCCTAAAAGTCTTTTATTAGTTTCAAATAGAGGGGAACTTTTAAAAACATCAAAACTGCCATTCCTTCAGGAATAATGTAGCCCTCGAGGGGAATAGATTAGAAAATTAATATATGTTTGAGACAAGGTGGGGAAAAGTACAAAACTTTTAGTATTCGCACATACACAGTTTTTGAAACCTTAGAAATGTGAAGTTGACAATATACCTTAAAAATATCAAACTATGAGGCAATGATAAGAGAACAAGAGACTTTTTTCAAACCTTGAAATGTTCTAAGAGACACAGAATGATTTTTTCCATCCTCTATTCTCTAAAAATAAGGGCAAACTATAATAGAAGTAATGATTTTTGGTACACATGTATATGAAAACGTCCAAATCAATAAGCAATTTCAATTAATCAATAAAGTTAAAACAACCATTAAATGTAATTTGCATTTTTGTATCAAATCCACACACTCTCAAAGACCAAGATTGTCTTAAACACAATGTTAAGTGGCCGGAAATCTATTATTGCGGAGAAACAAGAGTTTTATTTTAGCCAAACCAAAGGAAAAAAAAGACACACACTTGGCGAGAAACACATAAGGAGTCTCACTTAGCAGCCTGACATCAGAAGTCAGCATGGACCAAGCCACGGGTTACCCATTGCTCTGCAAGTGGCAGCTTTTCACTGTCTGCCAGTGCTCTGGGGGCTGAGTGGTCAAAACTGGAGCACCTCCTACCAGCAAACTCCAGCCTGCTACCCAGCAGGACACACGCACAGACACACCACACGCTGCCCTCAGTCCACCAGAGAGAGGAGGGAAAAAACCAACAAATGAAAGGGAAAACAACCTCTCCCAACACAACCCCACTCGGGGCTGGCTGTGAGGGTGGCCGGGTCCATTACCATTTCAACTTCAACACTCAAGAACAAGTCCAAGGAGGTAAGTGTAACCACAGGATACCTCCTGGCCCTGACAAGCGGGAAATCTAGATTTGGAAATTTAAGTTCACCACATTTTTTAAAACAAACTTTCAGAGCTCATGGCACCAAAATATAGCTAAAATTGAATCCGTTTAAACAGAAAGAGAGAAAAAAACATATATATGCCAAAACCAAAGTGTAGCTATCTTCAGTTCTCCGTGGGTTCTTCCACAGACCCTTCTAAATTGTGGCAAAAACAAGTTTAAGTTTCTTTAAAAATCCCCATTCTATTTCTAGGGTCGACTATAAGAATATCACATAAATCTAAGAAGTTATTATCAGAATAAATAAACTACTGATCCTTAAACTGTAGACACCTTGCTTTGGCAGCTGACCTGCCCACCTCCTGTCCTTCTTCCTCCTTCTCCCAATTTTGAAGGCTTCCAAGAGTTCTGACAACCAGGTCCCCACCTTGGGTTCTGTCCCTGTGTTGGTTTTGCCGGACAGTGACCAACTCCGAGGGGAAACTCCCACATCTGGGGACTGCTCCAGAAATCCTGCCTGGTCCTGCCCCTCGCGCTGACAGTCTCCTCACTGCTCCCTGCATCTCCCTCTCTGCCGGAGCTGTCCAGGAGGAGGATTTTGGACCCGAAGGAGTCCGTGAAGAAGTGGGGGTGGGCACTAAATCTGAAAATAACACCCCCAGACTGTGGGGTAAGGGCCAAAAAAGGCGACACTGAAAAACTGTGTAGAAACACTACCTGAATTTACCTCCTCCCTTCCCACCCCCAAAAGCCCAGGCACCAACTAATAAGCTATGAAAAACCCTTGAAAACTTTTCCAAGCCGGAAGAAAAGGCTCTCTCCCCAGCCTGGGGGGCTCTCGGGGAACCGGCTGGAGTTCGCAGCCTCGAAAGGGCTCGCGGAGAGTGGGGTGGGGCGCGGGCGAGGGGTGCAGGGGCGGAGTACCTTCAATGGACAGGAACTGGCAAAGAGTTTCAAAATAGCCGAGTGCTCTCCCCCACGCCCTCAGGGGTCCCGGGCACTAGGACCAGGGCTCCCCGAAGAGAAAGCAGCCCCTAATTCAGGCCTAAAAGGAAACTTTCCGGGCCGCGGCTGCACCTGACTCCTCACCGCCCCTCCACCCCACCCCACGCCCGCCAGGCCGCCCGCCCCGCCCTGGCCAGGCCGCCCGGAGCGCGGAGGAGGGGGATAAATAAATTCAAGTATTACCGGAATCCGGGGGGCGTCTACTATTGCAAGAGACCCGGGGGGAAGGGGGGTCGGCGCCCATTCCCCACCCCTAGGCCCTGACGCCCCTGTCCCGGCAGCCCCGCGGGAAAGCCTCCGGGCTGGCGCGGGATTCGGCTCGACAGAGCTGCCGTCCCACCCGGAGGCCCCGGGAGACCCAAGGGGGCGCGCGGAGGCCCGGGGTGCGGGGGCAGGGCGCGGCCGCCGCGGGGCCTGCCGGCCCGAGGCCTAGCTGGCGCCCCCCCTCCCGCCACTCTCCCCGACCCGGCCCACGCAGGCCGCGCCGCTCTGCCCGCTCCGGCTCCGGCTGGACCCCTGTCGGGCCGCCGTCGCCGCCCGCAGGCGCCCCCGAGGTCCCCAGGCCCCCGGCCTCCGCCACCCCGGCGCCGGCCCCACTCACCCTTTCATTCTCCGCCCGGGGCCTGGCGTGGGCCGGCGAATCCCCGGCCTCACGTAAGCGCGCTCGCCGCCCGCCCTGCCTGCGCGACTCAGCCCGCCGCCCTACGGGAGCCCGGGGATGTGGGCCGGGCCTGGGGCCGCCTCTGCTTACCTTTCAGCTGCTTTTTTTTTTTCTCCTTCCCCCCTTTTCCCTCGGCTGGGCTGACAGATCAGAGTGAGAGGCGCTGGCAATGGACTAGGAAGCTCGGCCGCCGCTGCTACTGCTCCCCCCTGGGCTCCAGCGAGAGCCTTTCCCTGTCAAGCAAGAGGGGTGAGGATCATATTTTTATTTTGGAAACTAAAAAGTGCTCCCAGGGTCGGTGATTATTAAGGGGAAATCCCTGAATATACTCTCCAGCCAAGAAGGCAGGGCTGCCGGGGCTGCACCAGAAGAGGCAGCAGCCTCCTACAGCACCACTACAGGCACTGCGAGGACATAACACCAGAGAGCAGCTCCTCTGCCCTCCGAAACGACAACTTTCCTACCATCTTGGAGGCAGAGGAAAGGGGGGCCAGGGGGAAAAGTGCACCCGCTCCCGATAAAGTGCAGATTTTTACTTCTCATCTCTGGAAAAAAGTCCACACCTGCTGTCTACACCGGCGCTTGAGGGAAAAAGCAGGGAAGAAACTGGGGGTGCCTGAGAAACCTTTTCATTTGCTCCAGGGGGAAAAATGTTTCTGCATCTTCTGATGGAAAGAAATCTTTACAAGACACAGGTTTTCCGGTGATTATTGTTTTCTATTTTCTATTTAATTTTTCCCATGTTAATGACAGCAGTATTTTATTTTTTTTCTGGCCAATAATGATTTTTCTCCATTACAGGTCTACTAAGTTCTGTGTCTGGTGGTCAGTCTATATATTTACACTTCCAGAGACTTTATAGTCACTTCATTTATTTGTCTACTTATTTATGTTATTGTATATATAAATATGTTTCCATATATTATATATTAAAACTTGTGTTATACTTGTATATTACTCTCAAAACTGAGATTGCTGTAAGACGATTGATTGTAAAGGAATATCTTTTGTCTCCCTTTCTCAGAGCAATGTAAATAAAAACCTATGGACTATCCAGAAAGGCATGAAACACATTTTCCACAGTGTAAATAAAGGCAGATATCACTGGGGGGTTAAATACAGCACCCAGTGTATAACTGACCACATTTCTGGAAATAATCCTAATTCTGTTGTGATCTGCCCATGAAGAAAGGCTACGGTAAAACTGGAAATAGATTTTAAAAACAGCTTTAGGTTTTCTGTAAGATTGTTTATTAAGAATTATATCCAGGCATTTAATTTTTTTATTTATTCAGATTCTTTAAACTCTACATCTTCGGTGCATTACACATGTTGCTATCTGCTTCCTGTATCACAGAATTAAGAAATGTGTCTATTTTTGTTAGAATTGAAACGTTAGTTCAGAACTTCCAATGTGCTGCCAACCTGTATGAGTGACTTTTCATATAGTGCAGTGCATGTCATGAGTTTACTTTTTTTAATGAGCAAAGCTTAGTAGATAAATGGGATTAAAGTTAATGTTGAGGTCGCACAGAGAAAGAGGGAGAAGGGTGCTGCCCGCTTGCATCAATTCCAATAGAACTCTAATTGGAGGAGAATGAATTGCAGAGACATTTTTCTGTATTTGCGAAGAAAGAGAAGAATAATAGAAAATGACCAGACTATCTTTTTTGTATGTTCTAAAGGGAATGATGAATTGAATCTTGTACTCAAAAGTTATTTTTCTTACACATGTTGGCTAACCTAGCAGAAAAGAATTTGTAATATTAGCACCTTGAATCAGTAGAATATTTAATCTTTTCACTTAAAATTTATTACAAAGCATTTAGAAATCATTGATTACTTAAAAATGTTTATCTTTTTAAAGTTCCAAATTTAGAAATTTTCATAACTTTAAATTGAGTTCAGGTATTGCACATATCAGATTTTTTTTTTCTTTTCTGAGACAGAATCTCACTTTGTTGCCCCTGCTAGCATGCGGTGGCCTCATCATAGCTCACTGCAACCTCAAACTCCTGGGCTCAAGCGATCCTCCTCCCACAGCCTCCTGAGTAACTGGGACTACAGGCACACGCCACCACGCCTGGCTAATTTTTCTTTTTTTAGTATAGATGGGGCCTCGTTCTTGCTCAAGCTGGTCTCAAACTCCTGAGCTCAAGCAATCCTCTTGCCTCTGCCTCCCTGAGTGCTAAGATTACAGGCATGAGCCATCAGCCCCAGCCCATATATCAGGTATTTTTTACTTGCATGCTGAACCCCATCTTTATCATCTAAATTTGAATATTGTACCTGAATATTCTGATATATGTATTTTTTTTTACGAGACAAGGTCTCTCTGTTGCCCAGGTTAGAGTGCAGTGGCATGATCATAGCTCACTGACTGCAGCCTTGAACTCCCAGGTTCATGCCATCCTCTTGCCTTAGCCTCTCAAGTAGCTAGGACTACAGTCATGCACCACCACACCCAACTAATTTTTTTTTTTAATTTTTTGTAGAGACCAGGTCTCACTATGTTGCCCAGGCTGGTCTGGATTTCCTGGCCTCAAGCAATCCTCCTGCCTCCCCCTCCCAGAATGCTGTCATTACCGCACTAGCCACCACACCCTGCCTAGATTTTCTTTTGTGGTTTTTTTCCTCTCTCTTTGGTGGAAAAAACTAAAGTAATTAAAGTAAAACTAATGATTCTTATCATCTTGGAAACCTCAGTTGTGAAGTTATGTTCTATTTACAATATTTTTTTTAACATTCGGAAATCAAACACATTGGTCATTACAAGGAAATTACTGTCCTTAACATGGACCTCTAGTGGACTTGAAAAACATGTTTTCTAACAACTCATTTTTCCTTGTGTAACATGACTTTACAGATATGCTTTGAGGTTTTCAAGAAATGAAAATGTGTTTGTTTGCGTTAAGCTGGCTGCACCCTTTTTTGCAATCCCTCTCACAACCAATGTCTTCTTTGCATGATATCCATCAGGGATAGGGCTGTACTACATAATCTTAGTATTTCAGTGCTTTTCTCTTTATCAGGCTTGACTTGTACTTGGCTATAATCCCCGATGTTTATTCATCAACTGTGCTAAATAGCCAAGACTTGAAGGATTACAGCTCAACCAAGAAAGAACTCCCACTAAACTTGCTTGCTATATTGCTGAATTTGATTGGCCTGGGTTTATTTCAGATGATAATTGAACTCATTTCAGATGCTATGTCTGATTCCTAGAAGCTGCAAATGCTAACAGAAACCACCAACATAATTTGAGGAATCCTTTTTTTTTCCCCAATAAAATTCCCACTACTCAAATTTGGCTAACATTATTGAGCACCTAATTTATCTTCGTAACCTTGCTGGACACTTTTATCTATGTTTTCTTATTTAATTCCCGCAAGGACTCTAAAGAGTATTATTTTTCTTTTCTTCTTTCTTCATAATAAATACATTTGGGATGATTATTTTCCCTGTCAGGGAGTATGAACCTTCTTGGCCCTAAAGCTTTCTAATAAGATTCTAAATTCTCCTCCTGCTCTGGAGTTTCCAAGGTGCCTCCCACAACTCTGTGCTCTTATGTCTGGAAGAGCTAGGTTCCTGGTATATGCCCTTTGCAAAAACAAGCTGAGTACCAGCCCTTGGAGCCCCCTTCATTCCTTAGTGGCTTTTTTTACCTTCGTGAATCCTACCATCTAAATCTATCAGTTGATTTGAGGAATGCAAATAAATAAATATATTTGCCAATTGAAATGCACTGTAATTAGGAGACTTTCTTCTTGATCCTAAAAATGAGCAGTATGTGGTATATAGCACTGGCTTACTTATTCTGTTATGCCTTAATTTCACAAGTAGCTATTAGGCCTTTAGTTGAAATAGGAAATGCTTGCCTTAATATTTTTACTATCATTAGCCTCTTTAATCAATCCACTGTTTGGTATGAATGATTTTAGTTTTGTGAAAATTGACTATTGTGATGTGACTACAGTAGTAAAGTTATTAAGAAAATATCACCTATATCCTTAAAAAGTCTCATTCATTGATTTTGTGGATTTAAAGTGAAAGATGTACACATATTTACTATATTAGAAGTTACCTTTAAGCAATAAAGCCATGCCTTTATTGGCAAATGTTTGCTAACAGTACTAAGTGTTTAAAACAACACTGACAGCAGTCATGGTTATACAAATTTAGTGCTCTTTGGGAAGGGGGGGGTTGATGATAGGAGCCTTCCCTAATCATACAAATGTGCTTTTTAATATTTCTAAAGGCAGACTCTAAAGTCATACCAAGAGTCCCTACCTAGCTAGTATAAAAACTCCCAAGGAGGGGAGGGCATAGAAATGGGGTGTGTACATAGCCTGAAAGTTTTCAAAAACCACACTATTATCATGGCCATTGACAAATTTTTTTCACGTTAAGCATTTCTGTTGTGGAAACATTTGTTGGTAATGTTTCTACCTGAAACAAAGATTTTGGTTTTATTGTGGTTACTGTGCCCTGCAAGAAAGAGTTTCTGAGATAAGTATTGTATTTGGCAGACATTTACATCATAGCATTAGATTGAGTATGAAATTTCTGTAGTAAAGACTCAACTATAGTCAAAATATACATGAGCATTAATCAGGTGATCAGAAAATCCCTCGAGTTTTTTTTTTTTTTTTTTTGTTACAGAGTCTTGCTCTGTCACCTAAGCTAGAGTGCCGTGGCATGGGCCTATCTCACAGCAACCTCCGACTCCTGGGCTCAAGGAATCCTCCTGTCTCAGCCTCTGGAGTAGCTGGGATTATAGGTACAGGCCACCACACCTGGGTAATTTTTCTATTTTTAGTAGAGACAAGGTCTCACTCTTACTCAGGCTGGCCTTGAACTCCTGACCTCAAGCTATCCTCCTGCCTCAGCCTCCCAGAGTGCTAGGATTATAGGCATGAGCCACCATGCCCAGCCTCTCTCAAGTTCTAATACTTAACTCAGGGCACTAACCCAGGGGCACTAAGACCTAGCAACTATTAATATTATCGGATTACATGCCAGAAACTTTTTTGTTTGTTTTTTGTTTTTGTTTTAAATCCCTACAAGGCCAAAAGATATCCTCCAGGAACCAGATGGTCAGTGGCAGCAGCAGGCACACCTCATGTCCCTAGTGCCAGTGCACTGCCTTCTCATCATGCTAAAGGCAGAAGCTTTGACGTTAGAGTTTAGGCTATAGGCATTCGTGGGCCATTTCATTGACTCCTGACCTTAGAAAAAGGAAAACAATTCTCCAACTGAACTCATGTTTTAAGTAATGATTAATAAAAAGAAACACCCCAAAGCAGTATTAAAGATTGGATTGGGAAGTAATTAGAAACGATAGTTAACCTTTTCTATAATTTATAATGAAATAAACTGTGTCCCAAAAGTGGTGGTTAGCTAAAACATTGAAGTAAGGAGAGAATTCCATAGGGACCTCAAAAGTAATAGGCAGAGGTTAACACAAAGGTGAGAATGTTCATTTCTGCTACATTCCTGGTAGCAAGCTTTTGTAGACCCATTGGGTACTTAACGACTATTTCCATGGGAAAATAAATTCCCAATTACAAACAACTAATTTACAGCGATGTCCTGGAACACAGCCCATAAATAAGTTTGTGTTTCCTAAACTATAACACTTTGTTGTTATAGACTGCCAGAATTCAACAGTAAGGAAAATAAAGGAGATATCCTCTCTTTCAAATACAAAGGGAGTTAACTATTAACAGAACCCCAACAACTTGATTTTAACTCAGAGAAGATTATCAAAGATAATAAATGATAAAATCAGTTGTAATAATACCAGGAAGGAAGAAAAGACCTCAGCCAGAAACTGAAATTTACATTCTTTACTGTGTATACATTGGGGTTTCTGTTTTATGTATACCTGGGTGCCATATGATCTTATTATGGGTATTCTTAAGGACAAAACAGAGAAATGAGGGGGAAAAACAGATAAGATCCTACTAAAAATTATCAGACCTCATCCTTCTGTAAGCTGATGTTCTTTTTGCCCCACAGAGCTAGCCATGGCCATGTTGTTTTGAGTTCTCTCTTCTCAGCTCTGGCAATTAAATGCATCTCTGCTTCAGTGCCTTGCTCAAAATCTTGTCCCTGAAGCCTTTTGATACCAACCTGAGCCTACAGTGACCTTATTCTTACTTTAATGTCTTAGTTGTTTTTGTTGAGTTCCCCTCCACACACATATGCAATAGGGGCTGTAGTGGTTAATAGCTCAATCCCTGGAGTCAAGGCCATGTAGCTTAGAAACTTGTTTCCACCATTTTCCTACTGTATGACCCCAAGGAAGTACCTTGTCTTAGTCTGTTTTGTGCTGCTGTAACACAATACCACAGACTGGATAATTTATTAAGAACAGAAATTTATTCCTTACAGTTCTGGAGGGTGGGAAGTCCAAAAGCATGGCACAGACATCTGGTGAGGACCCTCCTGCTGTTTATCCCATGGTGGAAGGCAGAAGGTCAAGAGAGCACACACATGCAATTAAGAGAGAGAGGGAGAGGGAGAAGGAGAGGAAGGGGGCTAAACTCATCCTTTTACCAGGAACCCACTCCCACGGTAACAGCCTTAATCTGTTCATGAGGGCTCATGACCTAATCACCTCTTAAAGGTCCCACCTCTCAACACTGTTATATTGGGGATTAGGTTTCCATCCAATACATGAACTTTGGGGGACACATTCAAACCATAGCACTCCTTAACCTCTCAGTCTCCTCATTTGTAAAACTAGAGATAATAATAGTACTTGCCTCATTGGGGTGTTCTGAGGATTAAATGGCATAATGGGCATAAGGCACAAGACTGGGTCTCCAGCACATAGTAAGTGCTAAGTAAAGGTCAGCTGCTCTTTTTGGTTGTTTGCCAGCAAACACCTATAGGCAGTACCATTGAAGGTCAGTAAGTACTGATTTGTTTTTGTTTTGTTTTGTTTTTAAGCACTACCTAGACAGTGGATGATGTAGCAGCACTAGTCACAAGTTGAATTTAATACAGAAAGATAAAAGGAGATGACTATGATTGTAGCATACCAAATATCTATATTAAAACAGAAACAATCCTTTGATTTTTTTGCATTTATTTGTGTAACCTAGATAGCTTATTGAATTTTAAGTTTAGCTGAGGTTTTGGTGATGTTCAGATTCAATCAAGGTCTTAAAATATAAAATGGGATACAGAAAAAGTACATACCCAGTTTACAACAGAAGAGTATTATAACAAGTTAACAACCCCTTTCATTAACCATTCTAAACAAAAAAAAATGCATTTAAATCTCAATATGAGCTACTGAAGATGAAAGACTTTTCTGACAATGTCATAAAAAGGATTATGAAATATCTTCAGAAAAGTTGTCCCACAAAGAGAACAGAAGCTTGACACCTGCCTAATATTACTACCTAACTTTTACAGAGCAGGTTTATTGTTTGAAAATGCACATACAGTATTAGGTAGTAGACAATATGTGTGGGGTTTAGATCAGAAAACCATATGTGAATCCCAGAACTCATATTTATTTACCAGCAAAACAAACTGGGTAAGTTCCCTAGCCCCTCAAACCTCAGTGCTCCCATCCTTAACACATAGTACTTGGAAAAGAAGATTTATAGGACCATATGTAGTATAATATCTAACACATAGCAGCTACTCTATAACTGTCAATGTCTATTTCTTTTCACAGAATTCATAGTAAGTGTCTGGAATTGAAGTAGAACTTGAATTTAAAAACTGGGAAAAGTTGGGGCCTTGTTCTAGAATTAATTTCTAAAGTATTAGAGAATGATTATCAAATTAATTAGAATCCTATTTACATGTTTAGTATTTGCCTACATGATTTCTGTGAGATTTCTCCTTTTGATTAAAGTTATTAGTACCCTTGAGTAAATGAAAGTTTAATTTTAAAAAATATATTAATAGTTGAACTCTATATATTTTCACACTAAGAACACGCTCAGCCAAAACAAGACAACAAGCATTTGTTCACTCAGCCATGTGCCAGACTCTGCTAGGCATTTCCCTAATATTTGGCTCTAACAGCAAATTATCACAGGGGTCTTCTTATTTGGGTGTACTTGGTGATTCAGTGGCAAGAGACCTCGCCTCAACTCTGGCATAGTGTCTTTGAAACTTGGGGAACTTAAGACATCAGTTTAGCAGATTATGACCTATTGAAAGGAATGATATAAAATAGAAAATATCCAAAGTCATTGTGATCAAAGTATTACTTCATGAAGCAATTCTCTTCAGTCAGATAAGTATGTACGTATGTTTTTATGTTGGGTGGAGACAAAAAGTTGAAAAGCTGTTGTTATATAAGTGTGAAATTTGTAGCATCTTGCAGTGTTAAGTAGTAAATAAGACATACAGTCTTCGTCCTTGACTTGACAGTGTAGGTGTGAACCAGCCTGGTTTTAGACCATAGGAATGGTGGGGCCTAAGAGGAACTTGAGACTACTGGGCTTAAAAATATTAAGTTTCTATTTCTTTTTCCCCAAATGCTAACCAAGCTAAACATATCTGTGGGAAATTTGCTAGCTATTCAGAATGTGTGACCCTGGCTAGCATATCTCATAAAAATGTAGCTTGTCTATGCAATTTAGATTGCCCTACCTCAAAGATGCAAAGGAGGCAGAGAAAATCCATAGGACCATTGTGTGATCAAAAGAATGAGTGAAAACTGGGAAATCCTAGGATTCTCTGCATGGAAAAATAAACTGAATGAGGTTGTGATTAAAATCAATGAAGGAAGTAGATCAGCTGAACATGAAATTGTTCACCTGTAAGTCAAAGATAACTTGAATCTCAAGAGAAGTTATTTAAATGACAAAAAAAGGAAGTATTTTTTCACACAGCAAGTTGTGAGAGCTTATTACAAAAATGCCATAGATAAAATTTGTTTCAAAGGTTAACTTTTTAACAGTTGCAAATAGAAGATTCAGACTAAACCATTTAGCCTTTATCAGTTAATGAAGCATTTATTGGGTACTTGCTGGACATGGCACTATGTTAGGCTCTGTAGGGAAGTGAAAGAAAATATAATACACAATTGTTTTCAGGGCTAGTTACAAAGATAAATAACATTCAGGTAGCACCTGGAGAACAAGCAGGGGTTCATAGTAGGGAATGGCAAGGGCAGAATGAGGAGACAAGGCTGCCTTGGGGTGTTGGAGGAGGCTTGGTGCTACGTAAACTGGGCCTCAGTCTCCAGCTTGGTACCTAAGTGACCCTGGGCTGCTCTTAGAACTCTCAGCCTCATTGGCCCCTTCTGAAAACCAATAAGAGTGCTTACATAGATTAAATAAGATACCTGAAAATCTCTAGCACAGTTCCTGGTCCGTAGAGTATCATAGATCAGTGTTTGTTGACTCAATGGAGAGAATTATTAATTATGTGGGGCAGAGGAAATGGCACGACAAGCAGGAATGAGCAGGTCTTTTCCACCATCCAACAGAAGGTGCATGCAGGGAGATGGTAGAAAATAAAGGAGGGTAGGGCCCAGTCAAGAGGACTTTGAAAGTCAAGCAGAAAAGTTCAAACAGGTAGGGCGTGGTTGCTCATGCCTGTAATCCCAGCACTTTCGGAGGCCAAGGCCAGAGGATCACTTGAGCCCAGTCTGGTAGTTTGAGACCAGCCTGGGCAACATAGCTAGATCTTGTTTCAAAAAAAAACAAAAAACACACAGTTAAAAAAGTAAAAATAGGCTCGTCCGATGGTAGTGGGTTATCAGAATTTATTAACATTAGTGTTACTAAGTTGGTATTCAACTCCCACTGCTAAATTTTTTTTTTTTTTTTTCGAGACAGAGTCTCTGTTGCCTGGGCTAGAGCACCTTGGCATCAGCCTAGCTCACAGCAACCTCAAACTCCTGGGCTCAAGTGATCCTTCTGCCTCAGCCTCCCAAGTAGCTGGGACTACAGGCATGCGCCACCATGTCCGGCTAATTTTTTCTATATATTTTTAGTTGTCCAGCCAATTTCTTTCTATTTTTAGTAGAGACGGGGTCTCACTCTTGCTCAGGCTGGTCTCAAACTCCTAAGCTCAAACAATCCTCCTACCACGGCCTCCCAGAGTGCCAGAGTGCTAGGATTACAGGCATGAGCCACCGTGCCCAACCTCCCACTGCTAAATTTGACTGGCTGAAAACAAAATAAATAAAAAATAAGAAAAATATAAGCTTCATGAAGGCTAAGGGTTTTTGGTTTTGTTTTGTTCTTGTCTATTTTGTTCACTTAGCGTCTAGAACAGTGCCAGGCACAAAATATGCACCATAATATTTGTTGAATTAATGAACATTTAAGATTTTCGATTCTTGAGAAGCATAATCCCTTTGAGTCTATTTCATAATTAAGACATGGCTTTTAGATAGGTTAAATAAGAAAAGCTCTGAGGAAGCAAGCCTGGACTTTATATCAATCTCACTAAAAACATCCAAGTTGATTAGCAAAATGTCTGTACAGTTCTAATTATTTCAATAACCCTCAAGCATTATTGGTCATATTATAGCCTAGTTAAAAACCTGAGCGTGGTGTTAAGTATTGTACTTTTCCTTTTCTATTGGCATATTTATGTTGTGTATTCTTCATTGCTAAAAATACTTAAAACATATGCATACTCTAGGTTATTTTTAAATGACTAGCTCTATACATCAAAAACAGAATGTAAAAGAACCACCTGGAATAAAAAGCAAACATAAAAGGGGGAGAAAAATATGGTTGCCATTATTGCCTTTTGTGTGGAAACTTTAGCATATTTGAGCAAATGTCATTGAGTATTCCTTTTCCCCATTTTGTAGGACATGATCAGTTATACCATCTGCTCCTCTGGGTAACTTGGCAGCTGTTAATTGACTAACATTGTTCCCTCAGTTTTGCTTTCACCAAAGATGGTTCTAGAACATAAGAACAAAAGATTTTTAAGAATAGTTTTCATAACATAAGTTTGCTTTAAATCACAGAGAAAAAAATAACCGATATTGACCAACTGGGAAAAAACTAAATAAATATTTACATAGTCACAAACCATTTCAGTTTAAAACTTATCTAAATGTTTTAAATGTATAAAGCAAGAGCAACGAAGTAATTTAATGCCAACAGAATTTATACTTCAAATAGGGAAAAAAGAAATGGATCATCTCAGTTTGTGGTAAGATACACAGATGCTTCCTGTTGCCCTGTCCAGAATAATGTTAACATTAACCTCAGAGGCGGCCGTTAAGTTAGCCTTGAGCTAGATGCTCTCTCTATATTGAGGAAGGAGGGAAGAATTATGTCATCTAAAATTTATGGGCAGCGAACTGAGTACTTCATATAATAATCATCCATGATATGATAAATTATCATTCAATTCGTACAGTATGTGTCCATCTCTCTGAAATGAAGCTAAGAAAAAAATTATAGGGAAATACAGACTCCCAAAACCATTCTTAGAAAGCTCATTTAAATACTCTATGCAAGCCATTTGTCATTTTTTTTCTCTGTCAGAGGAGAGTTTCTATTTTCTCTGAATCAAACTGTTGGAATAATATGTTACTGAGTTCTTTTTTGCTTTTCTCTCTTTATCTTGACTTGAGTTCAGAAAACTTGAAAAATGTTAATTCTTTTAAGCTGTTTGAAAGGATTTTGTGTATTTATGACGTTAAAGGCTGAACTATTTTTCCCCACAAAACTTCTGACACCAAATGTGTGGATTTATTTCTCACACCAACCAATTCTCCAACTCTGTGGACACCAATGGGGTGTCCTACCACGCAATCCAATTCTGACACGAACTATCTGGAGTTAGCATCAGACTCCACAGGTTTAAGGGCTCAGGCCCACAAGACTGCCCTCGCTTCAGATGCCAGTCACAAGTACTGGGTCCCCAGGTTACCCACACTTCCGTCTAACTTGACTACAAAGTCAAGGGGTTCCCACGACTTCCCCTCTTCAGTTTGATGATTTGCTAGAATGGCTCAGAGAACTCAGGAGCACTCCTTACTTACATTTACTGGTTTATTATAAAGCAGCGGTCCCCAGCCTTTTTGGCACCAGGGACTGGTTTCACGGAAGACAATTTTTCCACAGATTGGGGCGGGGGCGGGTGGGTATGGTTTCAGACAAATTCTCAGAAGGAGCCCGCAACCTACATCCCTCACATGCACAGTTTACTGTAGGGTTTGTGCTCCTGTGAGAATCTAATGCCCCTGCTGATCTGACAGTAGGCAGAGCTCAGGCAATGATGCAAGCGATGGGGAGCAGCTATAAATACAGATGAAGCTTTGCTGGCTCCCCGCTGCTCACCTCCTGCTGTGCATCCTGGTTCCTAACAAGAAACGGACTGGTACCAGTCTGCAGCCCAAGGGTTGGGGACCACATTTATAAAAGATCAATGCAGGAACAGCCAAACAGAAGAGATGCATGGAGCAAGATATTATTGATGGGAGTTTTGGGGGATGTGTGGAGCTTTCACATCCTCTCTGGACATATCACCCTCCTAGCACCTTGATGTGTTCACAAATCCAGCTCTCTGAACCCTGTCATTAGGAGTTTTTATGGAGGTTTTGTCATGTAGGCATGATTGATTATTAACTCAACCTCTAGCCCCTCTCCCTTCCCCAGAGATTGAGAGGATGGGGCTAAAGTTTTGGGCTTCTAATCAAGGCTTAGTCTTTCTGGTGACCAGCCCCCATCCTGAAGCTATCTAGGGGCCCATCAAGAGACACTTCATTAAAACAGAAGATACTCTTATTACCCAGGAAATTCTAACGGACTTAGGAACTCTGTGTGTCAGAAACTGGGGACACAGACCACATATTAGAACAGAAGATGCTCCTGTCACCCCATCATTCTGGAAATTACAAGGGTTTTAGAAGCTCTGTTTCAAAAACCAGGGACAAAGACCAAATACATATTTCTTATTATACCACACATGCTAACTCCTTATTTTAAAATAAAAACAAAAAGCAAACATTAAAACAACAACAAAAAGCCTCCACAATGTACAGGTGATCCTCGACTTACAATGGGGCTACATACAACAAACTTATCATAAGTTGAAAATATCATACATAAAAAATACACTTAATACACCTAACATACTGAAATCATAGCTTAGCCTAACCTACTTTAAATGTGCTCCGAACACTTAAATTAGCATACAGTTGGGCAAAATCATCTAACACAAAGCCTATTTTATAATGAAGTGTTGAATAGCTCATGTATTTTATTGAATACTGTACTGGAAGTAAAAATAGAATGGTTGTATGGGTACCATTGTAAAATTGAAAAATCCTAAATGGAACCATCGTAAATCAGGGACCATCTGTACTAAGTTGTCCAAATTTTCATTTTTTGATTGCATCCATTAATATATTTATTATAGTTTCATTAATCTACGCTATTGTATCAAAATCATTATAATGTTGAAGAATGCTAAGTCTTTTGAAGCATACCAACTCTTCCAAAATTTAGCTATTTTAAGGGAAAACAATTATTAAAATGCAACATTAAGCAACGTAACTGTATTTTGGCTAAGAATCTTAAAGCATATTATAAACACTTTTCATCTGAACAATTGGAAAAAACAAGTCCTAGCAAGTAAATTGCTTAAGATTATATAGACTAGCCCAATTCTTGGGAGAAATAACTCCAGGTGTTTTTTTTTTTTTGTCATTTTGTTAAGTACAGACTTATTCAGATTTCATATTTCCCAATAATGTCCTTTTTCTGTTCCAGATAGTCTTTCCTTGTCTTTCATGACTTTGACAGTTTTGAAGAGTACTGGCCAGTTATTTTGCAGAATGTCTCTCACTTTGCATTTGTCTGATGTTTTCTCGTGATTAGATGGGGTAATATATTTTTGGCAAGAATCTCAAACATGATTTCTTATCAGGGAGCACATGACGTCAATATGTTTTATTACTAGTTGTATAGTTCTCTATTGCTGCTGTAACAAATTACCACAAATGTAAGCAGCTTACAATAACACTTATTTATTATTTCAAATTAGTGTTTCCATAGGTTAGATGCAGATTAATGGGTGTATTAATTTCCACTTACTATCCTAACAAATTACCACAAATTTAGTGGCTTACAACAATAAAAAATTATTATCTTACAGTTCTGGAAGAAGTCCAAAATGGGTTATAGTGGGCTAAAATTAAGATGTCAACAGGGCTGCATTTCTTCTGGAGGTTGTGGGGGTAATAGATTCCCTTGCTTTTCCCGGCTTCTAGAAGCTACTGGCACTCCTTGGCTTATGGCCCCTTTCTCCATCTTTAAAGCCAACAGCATAGAATCTTCTAATCTTCCTTTGACTCTAATCCTCCTGCCTCGCTCTTACAGCTCTTACAAAGATCCTTAGGATTACATTGGGCCCACCCAGATATTCCAGGATTATCTCCACATTTTAAGATCCTTAATTTAGCCGGGCGTGGTGGCTCACGCCTGTAATCCTAACACTCCGGGAGGCTGAGGCAGGTAGATCGTTTGAGCTCAGGAGTTCAAGATCAGCCTGAGCAAGAGCGAGACCCGGTCTCTACTAAAAAAATAGAAAGAAATTAGCTGGCCAACTAAAAAATATATATAGAAAAAATTAGCCGGGCATGGTGGCGCATGCCTGTAGTCTCGGCTACTCAGGAGGCTGAAGCAGTAGGATTGCTCGAGCCCAGGAGTTTGAGGTTGCTGTGAGCTAGGCTGACGCCACGGCACTCTATCCCAGGAAACAGAGTGAGACTCTGTCTCAAAAAAAAAAAAAGATCCTTAATTTAATAACATTTACAAAATCCTTTTTGCCATATAAGGTAACATATTCATAGGCTGAGGGGATTAAGACATGGACACCTTTTGGAACCACTATTCTGCCTATCATATGAATATATTTGGACTAATAGAATAATCAGTCCACATAAATCAGGCAAAAGGAAAATATCCCTTTAATAACATGTTATTTTTTACTTTTTCTTCTTAACCCAGTGCGTAGCTTTTTTAAAAATTGCAATATATTTGCACATTTGTTACATCCTTCATAAAACATTGATTTGTCCTCTGGCAACAGTGAAGAACTGTTGATCCATCTGTCTGTCCTTCTCCTTCATGTTTGTCACCAACAACAGTTTTTTACCCAGTTGTAAAATCGATGATCATAATTTGCCATGATGCATTACTCTGCTACCCAAAGAGCTCGGTTTATATAACTTGTATTCACACTGTTGGTTGGGAATTACATTGCAAGAGCTAAATGGAAAAAATTAAATGTTCTCTTCATATTCTTTGCCATCACTATGTTTTTACTTTTTATTCATTTACTCACTAAGCAAGGGTTTATTGAATATCTGACTGTGCAAGGCACTGCAACTGGTATTGGTGACGAACAGTAAGATGTACTAAGTTGCGATTCAAAATATGGCGATATTGCTTTTAGTAGCTAACTCGGGGAATAATTCAAGTACTACCTAAAATATATATACTTACTTTCTGTCAGGGAGGTAGTTTCTAAAACCAAGTTTTCCCATTCTTATTACTTTTGACTGACTAGAAATAAAATTTTTGATATAAAGTATTATGTGTAAAGAGCCCATTTAATGCTTTCTATTCTAGTATTATATTATAGATTATTTGCATACTAAAACACAGGATTCTCAGTATCCACTTAAGTTTAATACAATCACAACAACTAACACTTATTAAGCACTTACTCCTGCCCAGTACTTTATACATATTATTTAGTCTTCCAAGCAACTTTACTACCCCATTTCATAGGTAATAGTAATAGAAATGGTATAGCTGGCAAGCGGTAGAGCTAGAATTTAAGTCTGGGGAACTGCTTCCATAGCTTTCTCCCTTAACTCACAAATCAGTCTGTACAATATCTCATAGTGCTGCCACATAGTAAATAGTCTTAGATACAATGATTGCCAAATCCTGTTCATAGCTTGATCATTTTTCCCAACTTTGGAATATTGCTGAAAATCTATAATCTCAGTGATTTGTGAAACATTCAGGAATGGAAGTTTCCAAAACAGCCTAAATGCTGCATAGATTTAGTTAATCAAAGTCATGTTGAATGTACATACAATAACTACAGCCCAAGACTTTGCTGATTCAAGTTCATCATTGCTGCTACTGAAATCACCTCTCTAATTTAATGGCATGACTCAGGGAGAACACAGCTCCAAACACAGTAATTCTGAAAAAGGTAGAGCTACATTCTGATACCTGTTTTGCCAAC
Source organism: Avahi laniger (assembly GCA_963575035.1). Classification (NCBI taxonomy): domain Eukaryota; kingdom Metazoa; phylum Chordata; class Mammalia; order Primates; family Indriidae; genus Avahi; species Avahi laniger. The sequence goes on from CAUYSK010066918.1 coordinate 24,225, forward strand.
AGCAATTACTTTTCCATAAGTAAGGAAGACTGCTGTCAATTTAGGTATTATTTTTCCAGTTCTTGTAAAATTCCTGGAAGAAAACCCTTGGGTACATGAACTTTGGCTGCACAGTGATAGATTCTTAAAAATATATTTTATTTAAATCTAATGAGAAATAATGGTTTTCGGGGATGGGCATGGTGGTTCATGCCAATAATCCCTGCACTGTGGAAGGTCCAGGTGGGAAGATTGCTTGAAGCCAGGAGTTCAAGACCAGCCTGGGCAACACTGCAAGACCTTTGTCTCTACAAAAAGTCAAAAAATTAGCTGGGCATGGTGACGTGCACCTGCAGTCTCAGCTACTCTGGAGGCTTAAGCAGGAGGATCCTTTGAACCTAGAAGTTCAAGGCTGCAGTAAACTGTGATTATGTCACTGAGCTTCCAGGCTGGGTGACAAAAGCAGGATCCTCGCTCTACAAAAACAGAGAAAGAATGGTTTTTCATGTTTGATTTCTACATTTGAGTGCTTAAAAGTTTCATAGGTGGAAATATGCAAATTTTTCTACTCCAGAGTATTTTCCTGTCGAAGTTTGTAGATGTTTCCCAATCCTACTTAAAATAAAGCCATATAAATCTAGATAAGTTGGAAAGGGAAAAATTATTTCAATTTATGTCCGCATTTGTGTAAGTCTTTCAAATACGGATACAGTCAACAAGAAGGAATATTATTCAAGATAATTGAAAGTTTTGGAATAAAAGAGAAGATGGAATATAAGAAATGTGATTTATATAGTCCAATAAAATACATAGTCTAAAATATTTTCAGAATAATTTGAAAGTAATTTTTTTTGTTTTGTTTTGTTTTGGAAGAAATGAAGTCTCACTCTGTTGCCCAGGTTGGAGTCCAGTGGAACAATCATAGCTCAACTGTAAACCTAAACCTCCTGGGCTCAAGCAATCCTCCCTTCTTCAGCCTCCTGAGTAGCTGGGACTACAGGAGCATGCCACCATGCTTTGCTAATTTTTTTTTTCATTTGTTTTTAGAGATGAGGGTCTTGCTATGTTGCCCAGGCTGGTCTTGAACTCCTGGTCTCAAGTGATACTCCTGCTTTAGCTTCTTGAGGATCTGGGATTACAGGCATGAGCCACTGCACTCAGCTAAATTTTGTCAGCATGTGTATTACACGTGATTAATTTCTACCGAATTGCTAATCACTTGGAAGTGATTTTGATAAATTTAGGTCACCTATCAACAAATTTAAAGAAATGAAAGATAGTATCTTGAAGAACCAATAAACTGTACAGCATAATAAAAGGAAAAGGTTACTAGTCAATAGCAGAGCAAAAAACTACAGGGGAATCAAAGTGGCTACCAAATTGACATGAATCACCAGCATTAAGATGGTGAACAAATGTGCTTTGCCAGGAGAAGAAAAGTTTTAGGCATGATACCGTAATTGAATGTAAGAATATAACTGATTACTAATCAAACCTGGTTAGCAATTAAAGTTCTAATGACAGTGAACTTATCACTTGGAGAGGAGAGAAAATTGTGACCAACACCTGTGATATTAGTTTGGTGGGGTGGCTCAAGGGAGAAAAGGGACTAGGGAAAGAACAATGGGCCTAATAGGAAATTGATACCCGGCATCTTTTTGGTCACTAAATGTGCTATGATGCCTGCGAGACTATAGCAGAGACAATAATTTCTCAGCTCTTAATTGTGTGTGACCATACTGACTCAAAGGTATGTCAACTCCACTCTGGGAGGGAAGTGCCCATAAGGAGAAAGGAATGACCTCTTCCTGGGCAGCAGGGTCTATTTAGTAAAATAGACTTTGTCCAGTACCCTAACCAATATCTTGGTGCCTGGGAAGAATTAGCTGCTATCCCCAGGAATGAGCAGTTGACTTACTTTACACAGTATTCAGGATCAGGCATAATAGTTAAGAGTTAATATGAGGATGTTCACATTTAAGAGCATGTCTGGTACCCAGGATATAATATTAAGTAGGCACAGTCTTGCCTAGTTGGCTTAATTGTATATAAAGCTATTAATAGCAAGTCACTGTCTTAGAAGCATAAAAGCTCGTAATAATCTCTTTGATGGTTCATCTAGCAGAAAGGTTTCTGTCCCCTTTTAGGGTGTTTTCATTTTCTTGCTGAAAATTGCTTCTCTTGTACATGTACTTAATGAATTCAACCACAAACACAAATGCAAGAATCAACTCAAAAAAGTTCACAGTAGAATAAGTGTGGACTCTCAAGGCCCAAATATATTAGTAATGATGATATAATATGTTTTCTGGCACTCAATAGATTTATAAGGGTACCACACTTTCTTAAAACCGCTTCTTTATAAGACATTTGTCCTAATATCCCATTTTTGGATGAGAATCATTCCAGTTTTACCAAAGGGCAAAATATTTTGTGAGCCTACTCCAAATGAAGGCCATGCAGAAAAAGTAAACTTTTAATAGAGGTTATCACTTTTATAATACATGAGATGTCAATTACAAATTGAACCTGTAGAAAATGCACTTCATGTATGATTGGGAATGTTGTGAGAGGAAAATATTAGCTAAGAACATTAGAAGCAAACCACTAGAGATACAGGGGATAAAAGGAGTAAGAAGCCCAGCCCATCTCTTATGGACAAAAGGCTTGAAAATAGATGCACACTCTTGGCTAGGAAAGTGATGATAAACAAGGAGAGGGCATAGGTCACAGAGGACACATGAGTTACTGAGGAATAACCCCAATTTCTCAATAGAATGCTGCCATATAGGGATACACTTTCCTCTAGTCCATTCCTTCCAGGTTTATAGATATAAAACAAGCCTCATCCCATGAAGGGGTGTGGCTGTGTAGTTCCAGCAAAGTAAAAGATAAATTTCCACTTTATGCTTTATGAGAATTGTAGTTTGGGGAGCTATAGGAAGGCATTTGTCCTACTATTATTTAACTTTATCCATGTGATGATACATGTCAGATAAAGACAGGTTGCTTCTAGTCTTAAAATAAGAAAACAGGCACATTTTTTTTGGTGGGGGGCTGCTTTATTCTTCTCGGTAGGATAAGTTGAGATTAGCGAAATTAAGTCATGCTTTACTGTTGATTTTAGACTTCAACACTATCCCAGGAGCAAAGTAGATTCTTCTGTTCTAGAACAATGGGGAAAGGTCACCCTATTACCCGTAGGAATATGAGGAAAATCCCAAAGTCCTGGAAGGGTTTAAAGATCTCAATAGGCTCAGTTTCTGTCCTAGTTTGCTCTTGTGACTTGTCGCTTTCTTTTTTTGATTCAGAAAATAATTTATATTAATAATATATAGTGCATTGTCTGGCAGGGTGGTTACTTATCTTGCTGAAGAATACCGTAAATCCTGTAAAGTATAAATGGAATACAAGAGACTGTAAAACTAGTTTGGGTTTTACTCTTGTACTGAAACTGTAATTCTAAATATCTTATCTGAAGAATATTCGCCTGGTACAGTGGCTCACTGAGCAAAAGCTAGACCCTATCTCTACTAAAAATAAAAAAAAAATTAGCCAGGTGTGGTGTTGTGTACCTGTAGTCCCACTTACTTGGGAGGCTGAGGCAGGAGTATTGCTTGAGCCCAGGAGTTGGAGGTTGCAGTGAGCTATGATGAGGCTACTGCATGCTAGCCCAGGCATCAGAGTAAGAATGTCTCAAAAAAAGTATTACTTCATTTGGACCTAGTATTTATAGCAACCCAGGGTGGACAATTATGTGCCAAGGTTCTTTTTTTTTTTTTTGAGACCGAGTTTTGCTCTGTTGCCTGGGCTAGAGTGCCATCGTGTCAGCCTAACTCACAGCAACGTCAAACTTCTGGGTTCAAGTAATCCTGCTGTCTCAGCCTCCCTCAGCCTCCCGAGTAGCTGGGACTACATGCCCGTGCCACCATGCCCAGCTAATTTTTTTCTATTTTTTAGTAGAGACGATATCTTGCTCTTGCTCAGGCTAGTCTTGAACTCCTGACCTCAAGTGATCCTCCCACCTCAGCCTCCCAGAGTGCTAGGATTATAGGCATGAGCCACTGCACCCGGCCTGTGTGAAGGTTTCCCACCCCCTACCCCCACCCTGTGCCAAGGTTCTTGAGCTATATTTAAAAGCTTAAAGAATTTGAGCCAAAGGAAAGGGTCTCAACTCTATCCATACAATGGAGGACTTACCAACTCTATACTGGATACAAGCATAGTAGAGTTTGGTATGTGTGGTATGTGGTAAGTGGGGAGAAAATAGTTATAGATTGATAAATTACAGACATTTCATTTTGTAACTTACCATGGTCTCTGTTTTCTCTATGTTCTTCTTCATTATTTTGATACATATTACAGGGCCTATGGCAAGAACAAATTGTCTCCTAGTATCTATTCTTCCCTTATCAGTTTTAATTCTTTAATATGCCTCTCATCAAGAGGTAGGGTGTGTTTCCTCCCCTTGAATCTAGGTGGGCTTGGAGATTGGCTTGACCAATTACGTACAATGAAAGTGATGCTATATAACTCCCAAGGGTCAAATCATGAAACCCTTGCAGCTTCTTCCTTGGTCTCTAGGAATACTCTTGCTCTTGGAGCCCTGAGCCATCCTATAGGTCCAACCACCTGGAGACTATCATGCTGGATAGGCCACAAGCTCTGAAAGACAATCCCATCTGACTGTGTCATGCCAACATTCCAACCCAGGAGCTGAACATGTGAGTGAAGATACCATCTGGGAACTAAATTCTCCAGCCACAGCTGTTTCAGCTTTTCCAATCCCCAGCTGTTTGAGTCATCCCCAAATATTCCAGTCATCAAGTTGACGCCCGGGCCTTATGGAACAGAGAAGAGTTGCCCCCATCTCTTCTGTGCCCTTTCTATATTCTGGACCCATGGAATCTCATGAGAAAATTAAAATGGTGGTTGTTTTACACCATTAAGTTTTGGGATATTTTGCTGCACAGCAATAGATAACTGGAGCACCTTATCTCAGAATCTGTGTGTTTTAGTTGGGGAGATAGCTGCCCAGCTAGAGGCTACATTTGCCAGCCTCTTCTCTTGCAGATGAATGTGGCTGTAAGTCCTGCTGCCTATGGTAAGTGAATAAAAATGATATAATTTCCAAGTCATGTCAATAAAATGTTAAGCATTTGTCCTCCACTTGTGTTCACTCATCCACTTCTTGTTGGCTGACATAGTGATAACTGGAGCAGCTACCTGGGATCCATATATATTAAGGATGGCTGCCATGAATTGGACTCCCTAGAAAGCAGACTCTGGGCAGTTTAGCGTGCAGAATATTTATGAAGGAGTTCCCTGTGGGTCAACATCCATGTAAAGGAGGGGAAGAAAGCAAGAGTGGGCAGAAGGAAAAGCTGAGCTGCAATGCAGATTCAATGACAGCCTAGGCCAACCCCAGAGAGCTTAAGAGCTAAGATGTCCTTCAAAATGTCCCCCATTAGACTGAGATGGTCAGGCCTTTATAGGTCTACATATATTAGTCATTGGATGTGGGACATCCTGGCATATGCTTTTGCAAAGTTACAATCATAGTGTATTAGTTATCTATTACTCATAACAAAACAACCCAGAACTTAGTAGCTAAAAACAACACACATTTATTATCTCACAGCTTGGTCCTTCTAGCTCAAGACATTTTATGGGGTTATAGTTAAGCTGTTGGTTGGGGCTGCAGTCATCTCAACTCCATTGGGGCCAAAGGATTTCACTCACATGGTTGCTGATAGGCCTCTTCCTTACCACATGGGGCCTCTCCAAGAATGAGAGTATTCCTTGAGACCAAGGAGGAAACTGCTTAAATGTCCTCAGAACATGACAGGTGGTGATCTGAGAGTGAGAGAATCAGAGTCCAAGAAGGAAGCCAATCTTTTAAACCTAATCTCAGCAGTGACATCCTATTCGTTAGAAATAAATCCAGCTCATATTTTAACAGGAGGGGATTACACAAGGCCATGAATCCTGGGAAGCAGGGATCACTGGGGCCATCTGATAGGCTTCCTACCACACATAACATGCACACAACTTTGTATCCTATTTTTATATTTTATCGATTATTTAATTATAAAAAGTAAAAATTAAATATTTTGTTTTGCTACATATTGTTCATTTAAACAATTTTTTGAAAATTTACAAAAGCAGTATGTTGTAAAAACTTTCAAATGTTCAAATGAGAGGTGTAAAATGCTTTTCCTTTTCCTTATGTTATTTCTCTTACTAGTTGAACTATCCAGAGGTTACTACAATTAAGTTTTTGTATTTTTTAAAGTCTCTTCCCAGAAGAATATATTTTTTTATTGTATCTGCTGAGATACTTTCTACACATACATAAGCATATACAAGTATATATACACTAACATGTCCATACACACATTGGTCCTTATAAGAAGGATTTATATGTCCTTAATAAATCTTGAAGCTCTTTCCATATCAGCATGATGAGATCTTGCTCATTATTTTAAATATCTACATAATATTTCATTTTATGATGATAGCAAAAAAATTTTTAGGCAGTTCTCTATTGAAGGCTACTTAAATTTGTTTTATCTGACATTGTATTAATAAAAATGTACATTCTTTGTCTTAGGATGAATCATGCCTGAGTTTTACCCATATCTGATTTTGATGACACTATGGACTTTAGGCTTTAAAGTTGATGCTAGAACGACTTAAGACTTTTGAGGGCTATTGGTATAAAATGAATTTATTTTGCATGTGAGGACATGAATTTAGGAGCCCTGGGAATGCTATGGTTTGAATGTGTCCCCTCTAAAATTCATTTGTTAAAAACTTAATCTCCAATTTAACACTGTTGGGAAGTGGGGCCTTTTGAGAGATGCTCTGTCCTCCTGAATGGATTAATGAGACTATAGAAAGGGCTTTTGGGGAGTGTTTTAGCTCTCTCTTGCTCTTCCACCATATCAGGAGGCAGCAAAAAGCCCCTTGCTAGATGCCAACACCTTGATCTTGGACGTCCCAGCCTCCAGGACTATGAGAAATAAATTTCTGTTCTTTATAAATTACCCAATCTATGGTATTTTGTCATAACAGCATAAACAGATAAAGACAACCAGCTATGGCCACCACTGTATCATGTACATATCTCCATTAGAATATGTTATGACATTACTGTAATTGATACTTACATATCTCTTTTATTACACTGCTAACTTCTTGAGGGCACAAACTAAATTTTATTTCTCTTTGTAGTCCTGGTACTTAATGTTGTACGTTACACACAGTAGATACTCTGCAAATGTTTAATGTTGGAAATTGATAAAAGTTAATCATCTCAAGATCTTTTAGGTACCAATTCAAATCAAATATTATAAACTAATCACTAGTTCCAGACTGTATATTTGCCATCTTTTTCAATAGCAACATATGCTTTTCAGTGTAAGTTATTTAAAAATATTAAGATACCAAAGATTTTGAATATCAGTCATAGGTAAGTCAATCTTTAAACATTTTCAGTGGTGAAAAACACAAAGAACACTTTAAACAGAAGACATTTGGTTTAGAGATCCTCGTTCTCTTAAAATCTATGACCTGAGGTCTAGTAATAGTTTTCTCATTAACATCCTTATTCCTTGGGCTAAATTAAGTCACCAAACTAAAGCGCTAAATAATTGTTAAAATATTTTAAAATACTGGTTATTTAAAATATATTAGGGAACTTCTCAGATATCTTCATCCTTTTTATAATTTTTAATATTTTTTTTTAGTCCTCTGTATATGCAGGGCTATATATATGTGTGTGTGTATATATATATATATACACACACATAGCAGGGCTATATATATATATATGTGTATATATATATATATACACACAATTTTTTTTTTATTGATCTTTATTCATTTTATTCATGCCCACTTGCTTCCAAAAGTTGAGCTAATAAAAAATAAAACATAAGGTCTAACTATGCTAAGATGGTATTAGCCTTACAAAATGCCTATAATTAATTTCTGGTTGAGCCTTAATATTCATAGTCACACTGGGACTTTAACATGGATTTGTAATGACTATGCTAGTGACATTTTAACAGCAGTCATGAATGACAATGTTAACATTTTTTAAAAACATCTATTAATATTACCACTGCTTTATTTCCTCTCCTTGGTAGCTCAAATAGTGGTGGAGTAACTTTGGCAACAATAAGGCTGTTTATATTAACCAAAGGTTTACATTGGCAAGAATATCCACCTGTTTCCACTTATAAACATCAGTAGCTCTAACCCTAATTCAGGACCCTTTCTATCACTAGTATATATTAATAGTTGTCCCTCTTTTGATAATACTGTTTTATGTTTTGTTATATTCTAGGAGTTAGAATCCAACAGATTTAGTAAATCTTACTGCCACTGGTAAAATTTCCATTAAAATAACATAATTAGAAGAGTTCTCCATAGTAAATTTATTTTCATAACACTAGTGGATAGTCTCTAGTCATATTTTGTTGATTATGTTGACCTTGGACAAGTCATTTAATTCCTCTGAGCCTAGGAAAGGAATGGATTTTTTTGTTTTGTTTTTGAGACAACGTCTCACTCTCTTGCCTGGGCTAGAGTGCCATGGCGTCAGCCTAGCTCACAGCAACCTCAAACTCCTGGACTCAAGCGATGCTCCTGCCTCAGCCTCCCGGGTAGCTGGGACTACAGGCACACACCACCGTGTCCAGCTAATTTTTTTCTATTTTAGTTGTTTGGCTAATTTCTTTCTATTTATAGTAGAGACGAGGTCTCGCTCTTGCTCAGGCTCCTCTTGAACTCCTGAGCTCAAGCAATCCTCCCACCTCGGCCTCTCAGAGTGCTAGGAATACAGGTGTGAGCCAGCACGCCTGGCCAAGGAAATAGGCTGTTTTATAAGCTTTCTGATTCTCACAGTAACTCTATAAAGCTGGAAATGGGTATAGAAAATTATTGTAACTTTTATCCTCATTTTACAGATGAAGAAACAATCTTAAAATTTTTCTAAGAAACTTTTCCAAAGTTTAACAAGATCTGTCTGACTTGGCAAGAAATGTTGTTTCAGCAAGTCAGCAGCAACCAATAATAAATGATTATATACTGGGTATTGTTAAGAAAGTATGATACAGCCGGGTGTGGTGGCTCATGCCTGTAATCCTAGCACTCTGGGAGGCTGAGGCAGGAGGTTCATTCAAGGTCAGGAGTTCAAGACCAGCCTGAGCAAGAGTGAGACCCCCGTCTCTACCAAAAATAGAAAGAAATTAGCTGGACAACTAAAAATATATAGAAATAATTAGCTGGTCATGGTGGCACATGCCTGTGGTCCCAGCTACTTGGGAGGCTAAGGCAGAAGGATTGTTTGAGCCCAGGAGTTTGAGGTTGCTGTGAGCTAGCCTGATGCCACGGCACTCTAGCCAAGGCAACAGAGCAAGACTGTCTCAAAAAAAAAAAAAAAGAAAGTATGATACTTTAATGTATTCATTATAATATGATTCATAACAAATTTAGGGGGCATTCCATATAGAGTTCAGGCCTTAAGATTTTTCTTGTACATACATTTTATAGCTGTCCAAAATATTTTGAGGCAAGATAGGACAGCAAAAATACCTCTAATTAAACAGTCTTGCCTTTAGTCTCTAGCTCTGTAACCATGGGCAAGTTATTTGATATTTCTTGAGTCTGAATTAATATATTTCATTAGCTGGGTTTTTGTGATGATTAGCCATAGTATATTTAAAGTTTTAACAGTCCATATTTAGAAGGTCCTCAGTAAATGGTATTATTATTCCATGATTTTTCCAGATTGCCTTCTTCACTCAAAGGGACCTGGCCGTGAGCCTATACAGACTTTCCTCATTGGTAACTCCTTCATTGCTTGGAATGTCATGATCCCATTAGCCAGGTTATTCTGTTCTATATGTATTTTTCTTCTATCTGGGAGCTCTTCTTCAGTCTTTTTTTCTCCAGCAACATCTTCAATGTTTACGCTTACAATAACCTTAATATTTAGTATTATGACACTAACATGCGCCTGTAAGACAGACTAACCACTCTTTACTTACCCCAAAGTATCCTTTAGAGAATTACAAGTTGTTCAACACATGCTGCCTAGCGGGTAGCCCAAAGATCCTGGATCAACTTAGCTTTCACCAGACCCTATGAAGTCTGTACATATTCATTGAAGAGTACTGTGTAAAATACAAAACTTGGAGTATGTCCCCTTGAGGTCAGCACAGTGCTAAGGGGTGAAGAAAGTAGAGAGGGATAGGAAGTTTGTATTAAATTCAAACACTTTGGGCAAGAATTTACACAATCTCATACAACTGGGAATTTTATGCAAAGTACTTTAAGCAAAGTACATAATTTCATGATGTATCACTAAAGATGATAAAATAAACAGTTCTGAAAAAGCTGTTACAGGTGACAAATTTTATACAATTTTTAAAGATAAAGTATTGATGAGATACTATTCTAAAAATCTTATCCTATGTTATATACAAAAATGGCATCCTACAGCTAGGATAAGATTTTAGTGAAAGCAGAAAGAAAAAAGGCTTACAAAACAAAAAGCTTTAAACATAGATGTAAACAAAAACTTAATCTACCTTTAATTATCCCCTAGGTTAATTGTAAAATTTTTACTTCCTTTTTGTTTTGACGTTTGAAAATTATTAAAGCTGGTAGTTTTGTCTTCTATTACCAGAATAATTTATTTGATTTAACACTACAGATGGTATTAATATAATGAATACAGAACATCAATGAGAATCTTAATTATATCTCTTGAGACTTCCCTCATTCCAAGAGTGTGTTTAAGTGCATAATCTATTATACAAAGAAAAATAACACATAAATCACCATGACATTATAGAACCAAATTCAAGAGAAAACAGAAGAATGTGTCAACCATTAAACTCTTCAATACTAATTCTTAGCAGTAACAATCTATAGAATCTGTACTAATGAAAGGGAATTATATGTAGCAGTTAAGAATAATGGACTTTGGAGTAAAAGAACTAGGCTTGAGTCTATGACTCGTGCTGTGCGTGCAGCCTTGGGCAAGCTGCTTAATATACCTGGGCTTCAGTTCTTTCATCAGTGAAGTTAGATAATAATACTATCTCACAGAATTGTAGCCAGGACAAAAGAAAATAATACATGGAAAATCAGAGTGCTTAGCACAAAAAAAAAGCTGAATAATCATTAGCTAATGTTTACTATTAATTATAGTTGTCTAAGATACATATCTGATGTGTGATTATATTATATATTTTTCTATTTACCCACTCTGACAGAGTGCTTAAATCTTTTCATTAGCACTATAAAAAAGTGGGTCTTCATGGAAGTTTTTCATTTCATCCATTTTATAAACATAAATGACTTACGATGATAAACAAAGCATTTATATTTTAAGGATTTCTTTGTATTTGTCACAAAGATTATCAATACTTTTACATGAAAGAGCATCTACATACAGTTTTATTAGACTATTTAATGTTTACACACAATACATAAATGCTTTTGAAATTGCAAAGTTCTTTGATAATTGCAATATCATTTTCAAATAAGCATAGTATAACCTTAAATATCACATTATTCAGATTTTGTTTTTAAAAAGAGATAAACCTGTAAGAGATCACTCCAATTTAACTGTCCGTTAACTATTTGCAGCAAAACCCAGTTCCTAGTAGCTGTTTCAGCAAATGGATGGCTCTTCTACTGCCTGGGCACCCTCTGTGACAGCTTTGACACACTTGGCCATTGTCTGGGAGGCTCTGCTAATTGAATCTGAAAGATATTAAGAAAATGTGCACTTTGATAATATGCCTTTTTTTTTTTGGAGACATATTCTCACTCTGTTGCCCCGAGTAGAGTGTAGTGGTGTCATCACAGCTCACTGCAACCTCAAACTCCTGGGCTCAAGCGATCCTCCCACCTCAGCCTCCCAAAGCGCTAAGATTACAGGTATGAGCCTCCACGCCCAGCCAATAATACGCCTTTTTAAAAAGCATAGTAAAACTTTATGTTGCACATATTCAGGGGAAAAAAAAGATTGTAAGTTTCTATGCAATTATGTGTAACCAACAAATTCCAAACATAAGCTCTTTATTGGCTAAATGCTTTTAATACCTATCTCCTAGGAATGATTAATTAATTATATAACAGCTAGACAACACACCAGTATGCAACCCACTAAAAAAATTATAGAACAGGCCGGGCGCGGTGGCTCACTCCTGTAAGCCTAGCACTCTGGGAGGCGGAGGCGAGTGGATCACTCAAGGTCAGGAGTTCGAGACCAGCCTGAACAAGAGAGAGACCCCGTCTCTACTAAAAAATAGAAAGAAATGATCTGGACAACTAAAAATATATATATACAGAAAAAATTAGCCGGGCATGGTGGCGCATGCCTGTAGTCCCAGCTACTTGGGAGGCTGAAGCAGAAGGATTGCTTGAGCCCAGGAGTTGGAGGTTGCTGTAAGCTAGGCTGATGCCACGGCACTCACTCTAGCCCGGGCAACAAAGTGAGACTCTGTCTCAAAAAATTAAAAAAATAAAAAATCATAGAACAGTGGCCAGGCACAGTGGCTTATGCCTGTACTCCTAGCACTTTGGGAAGCCAATGTGGGAGGATTGATTGAGGCCAGGAATTGGAGACCAGCCTGAGCAACATAGCAAGATCCAGTCTCCACAAAAAATAGAAAAATTAGCCAGGCGTAGGGGTGCATTCCTGTAATCCCTGCTACTTGAGAGGCTAAAGCAGGAGGATTGCCTGAGCCCAGTAGTTTGAGGTTGCAGTAAGCTATGACAAAGCCAGAAAGCCACTGCCCTCTAGCCTGGGTGACAGAGTGAGATTCTGTCTCAAAAAAAAATCATAGAAAAGTACTGAAAACATAGAAAAAACATACATAATACTATTATTGAAAAAAGGTTAGAAAACAGTATATGTACTAAAATACATTGAATTATACACTTTATGGGTGAATTAATTATGTATTCTACAATGAATATAACATTTATAACTAAAAGACCAATTAAAAATAATCTTAGATACAAACTATGAAAAATTTAAAAATATACTTCTATTTTCTGCTTTTAGACAGAAAATTATTTAAAATCATCTATCAGCTATCTAATAGTTTATCAACTATTATAAGACTCTGCAGTAAACAAGTTATCAGTTGGTCTGCATACCTTAAAAATATTCTAACAATTTACATTAGAAGCACTGTTTAAGATGTCTCACATTTAAATGTTTTGATTCTTCCACCTATAATTCTTAGAAAAACTTTCACACTTATTTGCCACTTTGAAAAATTCTCCCTAAATTGCTATAGTGATTTTTCTTACAATAGTAAAATTTTATAATTAAGGCTGGATGTGGTAGCTTACTAGGCCTTTAATCTCAGCACTTTGGGAGGCCAAAGTGGGAGGATAGCTTGAGGTCAGGAGTTAGAAACTAGCCTGGGCAACATCGCAAGCAAGACCCCAACTCCACACACACACACACACAAAATTAGATGGGCACGGTGGTGTGTGCTTACAGTCCTAGCTACTCAGGAGGCTGAGGTGGGAGTATCGCCCAAGCCTAGGAGTTCAAGGCTATAGTGAGCTATGATTGTGCTACAGTACTCTAGCCAAGGCAACAGAGTGAGATGCTGTCTTTAAAAATATATATAATAATAATAATTTTTAAAATTTTATATTTAAAACCTATTAACTCGTTCGATTTTCATACTTTGTTTACATTTCAGAAACAAAAAAGTTTAGAATATAATCAGAAAATATAATTACATTAGTCCCCATGTTTGAAAACTTTCGAAGATTAAAAATGTCAAATACTACCAACTACAGGTTGGAATTATAATGCTAAATGAAATGATCTGATTCCTTCTCACCCTTCGTATTTGGCAGAGTTATGTTGGCAGTTACATACCTGTCATGTAGAAGTCTTTTATAGTTAGCTGAGGTGGAACAAGTGGGTCCCCAAGAAGTTGCTGGTTCACTAGCTGCACATAAAAGGAGACCAATAATTGTATTGAAAACTAGTACTGTTACACCAGTAGACATTCTAAAAACTGCTCATAGGCAAGCTTTTACCTTGGAGAGCTCATTTGCTTGCTGGAAGTAATTAGCTCCTTCAACATCATCATATCGAACAAGATTAGGAGAGACTTCTTCCAATCTGTTTCTCACTTGATCCAGAGTATCATATGGAAGAGTTATACCCGCAATCTACAATATATCAGGTCTCAAAAAATGACTTAAAGCTTTAACACTTAAAAATGCCAAATAATATATAACTGTAACTATGGTGAAATAATGCAGTACTACTGAAAAGTCTACTGGTATCCATTAGCAGTCATATGTTTATTACGGA
>CAUYSK010066919.1:0-57210 GCA_963575035.1 Avahi laniger
AGCCCTCTTTCGGATTTGTAGCACGCGAAAATTTTCTCCCATTCTGTGGGTTGCCTGTTTGCTCTTGTGACAGTTTCTTTGGCTGTGCAGAAGCTTTTTAATTTGATTAGGTCCCAATTATTTATTTTTGTTGTTGCTGTAGTTGCTTTTGGGGTCTTCTTCATAAATTCTTTGCCTAGGCCAATGTCTAGAAGAGAATTTCCAACTTCTTCCTCTAGAGTTCTAATAGTTTCACTTATTTTATTTTAAGAGTATTTACCAAAACATATATCTTAAGCAATGATAATTTTTTTAAAAACTTATAAGCATTAAAATATATAAAAAATAAAATATATTTAAAATAGTTTAAATTTTGTGACTTATTTGTTAGAGCTATTAAATAGACTGCTGTTAAAATTTATCATACTCGCTGGCCATGGTGGCTAATGCCTGTAATACTAGCATTTTGGGAGGCCAAGGCAGGAGGATTGCTTGAGGCCAGGAGTTGAGACCAGCCTGAGCAACATAGCAAGAACCCATCTCTACAAAAAATAGAAAAATTAACTGGGTGTGGTAGCGTTCACCTATAGTCCTAGGCAATCCTCCTGCCTCAGCCTAGGAGTTTGAGGCTGCAGTGAGGTGTTATTGCACCACTGCACTCCAGCCTGGGTGGCAGAGCAAAACCTGTCTCAAAAAACAAAAACAAATCCCCCCCAAACCACTGTACAGTATATACATGTCACAGAAAATACATAAATAAATAAACATGGGATTTTTTTCTTAAGTGTAATTTTTTTCTGTAGCTACAAATCATATACTTTAATTTTCTTGAAACTGTCTTTAAAAAAATCAGGTTAACTATAATAAATCAATCCTAAAAAGATTTTATTATTGAACCACTGTAATTTTTTGTCATATTCAAGAGATACTAGAAATCTAGACACTAAAACTCCAGGAAAATGGGCTTATAAGCTTAGGAGTAAACTGATTGTTTTTCTTTTTGTAAATCAGATATTACAAGTTAAATAGTCATACAAGATGTGAAGAGAAAGCTTTATGACAGGAGTTGCTATACTAGTTAAAAATACATTGCCAAGGATTTCTCTGAATAATGGCAGCACCCAGTATTTGTCAAAAGAAAGCAAAACTGTATAAGGTTTTTAAAATCAAATTTTTTTTAAAGTAATGAGATTTCTTTATTTTCCTTTGTGATATTTGCTTTTTTCTTTAAATTTGCTTTCATCTTAAAAGTTGCTTTGATAAAAATCTATTAGCTTTACTATAAATCATAAGGAATATTCCTAGAGCCACAGACAGCATCTGTGAGTATTTCTCAAAGCCTTTCCTGGGAGATCGAGGTTGCTGCTGACTTAACAGTTCTTCTGGAGTGGCCTTGCATGTCCCTTTAATCAGAATTAAAGTGATTAGTATTATTTTCAGCAGTAATGAAGCTAGGCTAATCCATTTAAATACAGGGAAAACTGCACTAACCTCAAAGGGCTGTTATAGTAACCTTACTAGAATTGTAATATCTGCTAAATTCATCTCCTCTGTAGTGACCCTAAAAACAAGTTCTGTGTGTGTAAGGCATAAATTAAAAATAAAAAGATATTTCAAAGTAACATCTTTCATTCCATTTTTTAAAGTTATTTTCTAAGTTTGTTTTTTACTTTTGTGTTTTGGATACTTTTATTTGCTTTAAGAAAATGTGAAATGAAATAGGTAATCCTAGAAGGTGTAGTGTATAGTTATACATTCTCATCAAACCCAAAGGGTTGCCATGG
The DNA here is from genome assembly GCA_963575035.1 of Avahi laniger. Classification (NCBI taxonomy): domain Eukaryota; kingdom Metazoa; phylum Chordata; class Mammalia; order Primates; family Indriidae; genus Avahi; species Avahi laniger. The sequence continues at coordinate 1,764 of CAUYSK010066919.1, forward strand.
AGATTAAATGAGAAATTCATAAAGCACCCCCTTCCCTGGCACTGAGTAAGCTCTCAGTAAATGGAAGCTGCTGCTGCTGCCATGCTACTTCTATTACTATAATAATAAGCATATTGGCCTTTAGATATAATATTTACTTCATTCTAAATCTTTTTTTAAAAGTTGTTTCTTGATTTTGGTATTATTTTGGTTAGGAACTTACTTCTATGTTTATCCTGTGATCATATAAAGAAATCTGTTTTCTGTTCATCTAAATTATTATGAAGACAGGTATGTTCTATGGTACATGCATATCAAGAACCTATAAATGTACTTTAAGAGAAGAGTAAGTAAAAAAAAGCCTGGCAGCTTTTTCTGATATATATATAAAGAAAGAAAGAAAGATAGATAGATAGATAGATAGATAGATAGATAGATAGATAGATAGATTCTGATGTATAAGACAGTGCCATTTTTTTTCCACCAGAGAAATCAAGAAGACATGGATATAGAAATAAAATGAGTTAGGTCACAAAGACAGCAGACCTTGACCTTCATTTTCACACATCAGCATTTTAGATGGTTTTTAAAATCTATTTGTTCTATTTCATTTCCTTTTGTCTATATTTACAGTAATAAATAGGTCATTGGTATGATTTGCCTTTTTTGCTACATTAAAGGACATCCTAATTCTGTTCATCTCTACTGTCTTCCTGAAAGTATTTTCAGCACTCCTGTCCATAATCAATAAGCTTTTGCATAAACAACCCAAAAAAGTTGTGTGTAGATGTGATTTTGTTTTATTTTGGAAAGAAGGGGAGAAATGGGGATGGCCGATATGCTGGTAAGGAGAGGAGAGGGGAGGACCAGACCTGATTTAATGTATTTTAGGCTCTCAATCTAGTTTCTTTTACTTACTGAGTACATTGGCATCTACAAAGCTTTTTGTTGTCACTGTTTCTTTGTTTAGACTAATTCATTTTGTCTCACATGTTGAAGGGGACGATTTGGTATTGGTATCTAATGACACCTTATTACAATGCTAACCATAATGTATTACACATAGCAGTTGGTTTTTTTATTCCAAATTTTTTATATAGTAAAATGCACTTAACATAAAATTTGCCATCTTAACAATTTTTGAGTGTACAGTTCAATGGCATTAAGTATATTTATACCGGGATACCAAGGCGGGAGGATTGTGTGAGGCCATGAGTTCAAGACCAGCCTGATCAAAATAATGAGGTGCTGTCTCTACAAAAAGTAGAATAATTAGGCATGCATGGTGGCACACAGCTGTAGTCCCAGCTACTTGGGAGGCTGAGGTAGAAGTCACTTGAGACCAGGAGTTTGAAGCTGCACTGAGCTATGAAGATGCCACTGCACTTTAGCCCCCACCAATGTCTCCAAAAGAAAAAAATATATATATGTATATATGTATGTGTGTGTATGTGTGTATATATATATATACACTTTCAGGCAGACAGTAGAGATGAACAGAATTAGAATGTCCTTTAATGTAGCAAAAAAGGTATAATATTGTACAAACATTACCACCATCCGTAACTTTTTTCGTTTTGTAAAACTGAGACTCTATACCCATTGAACACTAACTCCCCATTTCCATCTTTCTCCAGCCCCTGGTAACTACCATTCTATATTATTTCTGTCTCTGAAGATTTGACTACTCTAGGTACCTAATATGAGTAAAATCATATAGGATTTGTTTTTTTGTGGCTGGCTTTTTTTACTTACAATAGTGTTCTCAAGGTTCATCCGTGTTGTAACATATGGTACATTTCCCTCCGTTCCTTTTTGAGGCTGGATAATATTCCATTGTACACATATACCACATTTTCTTATCCATTCATCCATCAATGGCCACTTAGATTTCTTCACATTTTAGCTATTATAAATAATTCTGCTGTGATAGTGGGTGTGCAAATATCTCTTTAAGACCCTGCTTTTGGGGATCCCAGAAGTGGAATTGCTAGATCTATGGTAATTATATATTTAATATTTTGAGGAACCACAGCTGCTGTACCATTTTACATTTCTACCAACAGTGTACAGGGTTCCAATTTCTCCATATCATTGCCAACCCTTGTTATTTTCTGTTTTTGTTTATAGTAGCCATCCTAATGGGTGTAAGTTCTCATCGTAGTTTTGATTTGCATTTCTCTAATGATTAGTGTTGTTGAGCATCTTTTCATGTGCTTATTGGCCATTTGTATCTCCTCTGGAGAAATGTCTATTCAGTCTTTTGCCCATTTTTTCTTTTTTTTGAAACAGAGTCTTGCTCTGCTGCCCATGCTGGAGTGCAGTGGTGCAATCGTAGCTCATTGCAGCCTCAAACTCCTGGACTCAAGTGATCCTCCTGCCTCAGCCTCCAAAGTAGCTGGGACTACAGGCATGCACTACCATGCCTGGCTAATTTTTCTTATTTTTTATGTAGAGACAGGGTCTCGCTATGTTGCCCAGACTGGTCTCGATCTCCTGGGCTCAGGCAGTCCTCCTGCCTTGGCCTCCCAAAGTGCTAGGATTATAGGCATGAGCTACTGTGCCTGGCCCTGCTTCATTCTTATTTGCTTTCTCTTTTATTCTGTTCTGTTTCCATCTTCTGTGTGAGCTGTATTGGACTTGTGATCTCTAATTTTGGTATAAGCCTCTCATCCCTTCCTCCCAAATCACTCTGTATATAATTGCCAGAATATTCCTCCTTAAGCACTATGGCATTCTGTCTAATAGCTTCCATGGTCTGATCCAGGTTTTCCTTTCCACCTGCATCTCCTGCCACTCCCCTTCTTGTCCCCTGAGACCAGTCATACCAAGTTACTCGCTACTCCCCAAACTCACCATTCCCGCCTTTGTGCGATCGGGTGGCTTTCCCTCTGTCCAGAGCACGCCTGATCCCCGTGGAACTCCTTTCATCCTTCAGTCCTAAAGTCAAGCTCCCTGTTCTGATTTCTCCAGCCTCTCCCCTGTGGAATCATGGGACTCTGGACATACCTTGATCTTGGTGCAATAGGTGCACATTTCAGCTCACAGGTTTTTCTATTGCCTAATTTAATTTATATTTGAAACCCTCATTCTACCTCTTGTTACCTAAGCTCAGGTTAATCAGGATACTTTTCCTTCCTATCGTTTCTCTGGGGTTCTCTAGCCCCAAAGCATATGGGGCAGGGCATATAGGGTATATGTTCTTGGTGGTCATCTATCTTTGCTGGCCTTGCTGGCCTCCACTTGATGGCCATCATCTTCTCTGGTCCTTTGGTAATTGGTCCAGACAGGTGACTATAACATTGCTCTCATTCCCATCTTTGAAGGGTCCTCATATTCAGCAAAACTCCCTGCTTTGATGCCCTTCCTGGGCACACAAAATTTATGTTCCTAGGCTGTGCTGGAAGTTGGGAATGTTCAGTGTGCTAAGACGTGTCTCTTTCTGGACTGCTTTCAGAAACATGAGACCATTCTGTTAACCCACGGAGGCCATCAGAGGCCCCATCCTCCTAGATGCAGCATGCTATTATTTCTTTTCTGGGTTCTGAATGCTTCTCCAGGGATCCACAGGGGTGAAAACACAAATTTGTCCATCCTGGGAGCGCTCCATTTTACTCAGAAGTCTTGGCATCCTTCCTTCTGCTGCACACAGACCCTTCTTACAGACCCGGCTGCATCTAATTTCTTCTCTGTTTATTCCTACTGTCCCTCCTTCCCACACTCTGAGGAACCATCATCTAGTAGACTGTGAGATGGGTGGAGGGTGGGAGGAGGCATAGGAGAAGCCTCCATCTAACTCATTTTGTCATCTCTGAGTTCCCTCGGGGCTAGGCTTTTGAAACTCAAAAGATTTTATTTTTTGCTAGAATATTCTCTTGGCAAAGAATCCCATAATACTGAAATGGGGCAAAAGCATGGGGTTCTGAATAAGAAATGATGTTATTATTTCAAAATATCATCCCACTGCAATAGTACTTTACATATTGCTTTAAAATAGATCATTTGTTTTTCTCCTTTACTAGACTGTGAGCTTACATTTTCCTTTTATTACTCTCTAAATCATGGCAGAGAAAAAATGGAAAGACTCTGATTTACCCGAACTTAGGTATCTCCAACAGGTAGAATGAGGCTTCTGAATATAAATTAAATTGAGCAATAGAAAAAATATATGTGAGCTGAAATAAGTACCTACTGCATTAAATTGGGGTATGTCCAGAATCTCATGATGGCACAGTGCAGGGGAGAGAGTGGGAATCTCAAATTAATGCTAAGGGCTTTCATTTATCCAATGCCTACCATGTGCCAGGTAAAAGCCACTCTTCTCAACTATGTTACAAGAAGGCATTGTTTCCTTCATTTATACTTGAGGAAAACAACTGAGGCTTAGAGAGGTAACATCTTTTGTCCCAAATTAAACAGCTAGTGAGTAGCAAATACAGAATTCTAATCCAGGTTATGGGTCTGTTCGATCTTAAATCCTTAATTATTTCCTCTGGCTCATATTATATAATCAATTTTGTGGAACTTATGAAGTGCTTATAGATGCAAGATACGGTGTGAACTATGCATGTGTGTGTATGCATGTATGTATATACATATGTGCATATGTATGTATACGGTATATGTGTATGTATGAAGTCCCTTACTTTCTAGAGAATTAAATGTATTTTCCAAACATCAAAAAAGATTGTTTAAATATATATATATATTTTTTGCTGTGCTATTTTTAGAATTTTGGTGTTGTCATTTCTGTGAGGGTTATTGATTTATCTAATATTTATTGCCTTATTTATTAATAAAAACAGGATTCAATATCACCATTTATACATGGAATCTTGGTATATTTATGCCAAATGATGTATTTCTCATTTAAGCCATTTAGGCATTGGTGGAGATGAAGAAATGAATGTTTGTGCAAGTTACATGGGGATAAATATTTGCTTTTTGCACTGCCTGGCAAGATGATGGCAATAATTTTTTACAAATAGGATATGTGATTGTGTATTCCAAGCAGCTTGTTTATATTTCCCCCCAGGGTTTAACTTTCTTAGATGTCTAAAATACTCTGAAGGGAGGGAGGGAATGCCATAAATTTTTACAATCAGACATTGTCCCTGTTTTCCAGACAAATTCAATGCACCTTCTGTTGAGTAATTGGAATCCAACAAGTAACATGGAGTGTTTTAACAAAACGTGAATGAGCTGTATTTATAATGGAATGGCAGAGATTTGCAGACCCAAACTATTTATGTGAGAACAAGTGATACAAGGACACAATGAGAGATCAGAGTATGTTGACTCAGTTGTAGAATTTGGCATTTGACACATTAAACACAGGTTAACGTGAGTAAATATTTCCAGAACACAGATCTCACACTCTTTCTATTTCTGGGGTAGAGAGTTCCACTGCATTTTTTTGGTAATGCACTTCTTTTTTGGGGGGCTGCTGCTAGTGATGGTGGTGGTGAACTGCATCATTAAAAACAAGCTGTAAAAAAAGTATCTCAGAGTGGTATTATTTTTTTTTCCTTTCTATTTTGGGTTAATTTAATGGGAAAGAGACATCAGGGAGCTGTGAGTAAGCCTCACACTACTTTTTTTGTGTAGTAATAGCCCCTTTTACAGCAGGCTGTGTGTCTGTATGAGCGTGTGTGTGTGTTTGTGTGTAAATGTGTCTTTAGAACATCTGAGCTCCTTGTGTTTTAAGCATGCAGTAAGTCCACACTTGAGGCCACGGTGTTGAACAGTGTCAAGAACCAAAGATAGAGGCCAAGTTCCATGTTGCTGTGAGGACCAGGTGGGCTGTGCTGGGCTGTGCAGTATGATAGAAGAGAAAAAGGCAGCTGTTGGTTAAGAAAGCTCTTGAGCTCATTCTTCAAACAATGGTTTAATGAACATTTGCTCATACGAACATATAAATATGCCTCTTGCTCTCTCCTCTTCCCAGCCATTGATTTTAATTTTCCATTTTATTTCTTGGTTGTCATGTCTTTCAAAATTCTCAATTTATTTTCTTTCTCAGGTGAGAAAGTGGTTCTCAATCTTTTTGAAGTAACATACTTCTGGGAATGTTATGCATTGTAGGACACATCTCTTAAGAAAAATTCACAAGGACTCAGAATATTAGGGGATTTAGAGGTCCCAGAAGTTCATCAACAGACCCCTGGTTAATAGCCACTGTTCTTACGATCTTATTTTCCATTTATCTTTGATGGTCATCCCATTGCTTCTTGTCCTCTTGTAATATCTTTTACTTGCAACTTGGCGGACTGCTTCTGCTTCTAATGTTGATTGATCAAAGATGCCCTGTTTCTTCCGTGTAATAAAGTGACAGACGAACAAGACCAGGAAGTGTGAGTCCCTTCAGGCCCACAATTCCTTAGGAAGAATCTTTCTCCTGTGTTATTCTATGAAGAAGTGCCTAATGGACTCTTTTCTCTACCAGGTAACGATGATACTAGTATACTAGAGTAGAAAATGATTACTGAGCTGGTTTTCCAGAAATGGGAAAACATTTTGTATAACACAATCTATACTCTTTAATTCATGAGCCCTCTTGAATTAAAAATACATATTTTCAAGATGACATCCCCATCAGAGGGGGTCTTTGGGGATACAGCTGAACAAAGTTAAGTGTTTCCCATAGGAATCTTATCTCTGATTGGACAACAGGTCCAGAACTGATAGAAAAAAACGAGATGTCTGTGTTTTTCAGGTGAAGAAACATCTTAAAAATATTTCGAATATTCAAGATTATATGTCCACCTACTCCAGTTTGAAAAATGCTGACTTATAAAGAGAAATATTATTTCAAGAAACCGTTTTTTAGTTTCCAGTTATAAATGTAAGAGTTTCATGTTAGGTAGAATAAATGGCTCCCCAAAGATATCTACATCCTAATCTGCAGAATCTGCAAATATGTTACCTTTCATGGCAAAAGGGACTTTGCAGATGTGATTAAGTGTAAGGATTTTGCAACAGGGAGATTATTCAGGTAGGCCCAATCTAATAATTGGAATCCTTGTACTTGGAGAACATTTCCAGGCTATGGTCAGAGAAAGATGTGATACCAATAGCAGAGTCAGAGAGATGATACATTACTGGCTTTGATGGTAGAAGAAGGAGGCCACAAGTCAAGGAATGCAGCTAACCTCTAGAAGCTGCAAAGGCAAGAAAATGGATTCTCTTCCAGGACCCCAGAAAGGCATACACCTTGATTTTAGCCTAGTGAGACCTGTGTCAGATTTCTGATCTCCAGAACTGTAAGATGATAAATTTTGTTGTTTTAACCCACGAAGTTTATAGTAATTTGTTATAGCAGCAATAGAGAACTAATACAGTTGTGTTGTTAAAATTGTAAAAGACTTTAAAAAGTATATAATTGATATTAATATGCAAAAATTTAAAAATTTTATATAATTATGACCCCTGAGAAGATGTCTATAAATCCTCCGAGTGTCCTTGCATCCAAGAGTGAGAAAAATGACCGTATTTAAATATTTAAGAAGAAACAGATGGGAGATGCCACAGATTTTTTTTTTTATCTGTGCTTTTGTTGAGTAGCTTTGTAAATTCCTTAATTCATTGCTTTGAATTTGACGGGCTTATTTTGTGAAATAGATATCTTTTCCCATATGCCAAGCCACTTTCTCTTGTAGTTATTTAAACTCCTCATCTCTCAGCACTCAGATTACCAATAGTAGCCTATAAATGATGCATCATGGCCTTTAGTAATGCATTTTATAATAACCAGAAGCTGTACATTATTTTTTTGCATAATTCAAAGTTTTCTTGTTTAGTTTTAAAATAGCAGATTGGTTTATCTGCAGTGAAATTCTTTCATCTAATAAAAATGTGGCTGGTTTTACTTAGTAATACTTTGAACTGTAACTGTGTTGTCTCTTGGAATATTTCATTTGTACTATGTGGAAAAATATGCATATCATTCAGGCAATAGTGTTGTCTTCCCTCTGTCTAAATTTATTGATAAATTGATTAAAGAAAACAGAGAGAGAGAGAGAATATATAATGGATCAAGAAAGGATCTTGAGAGGTTATCTCTTTCTTCAGGCAGGACTGTATCTAAGGGATTCTGAACAGATAAATATCTATCCTAGGGATGGAAATGAAATTTTTTTCCCCTAAGGGAGCCCTAAATATATTTCAGTTGGCTCATTTGCATGAGTCATTTACATTGATTTTCATGAGCCATTCCTAGGTCTATTAGTCATATAACCCTTGACTTAACAAAACCCGTCTCCCTTTCTTTCTCTCCCTCTTTCCCTTATTTATTATTCATTCAATTCATACTGAGTGTCTTCTCTGGGAATGGTCCTGTGCAAGGCATTACGAGAATCTCTGAGAAATGAAGTACATAGTCCTACCCCAAAGAACTTACAATCTACTGGGGAAGCCAGAGTGTGGGCCGAAGGAAAGGCTAAATGACTATGCAAAGAATATTTATAAGACCTCAAAGGGTGAAGTGCAAATGAAGGATAACATAGCACTCTGAGAGGCCAAGGCAGGAGAATTGCTTGAGCTCAGGAGTGCGACACCAATCTGAGCAAGAGTGAGACTCCATCTCTACAAAAAATAGAAAAAAATTAGCTGGGTGTGGTGGCTCCTGCCTGTAGTGCCAGCTACTCAGGAGGCTGAGGCAGGAGGATCACTTGAGCACAGGAGTTTGAGGTTGCAGTGAGCTATGATGACTCCACTGCACTCTAGTTGGGGTGACAGAGGGAAACTCTGTCTCAAACAAAAACAAAGCAAAACCAAAATCAAAAGCAAAACAAAGGAAGGATAACAATAGATGAGTATGGGTAATGGTGATGGTGGAATAAGCATCGTTGAGTACCAACTGTATGTCAGGCCCCTGAATATGTTCTCTTTTAACCCTCCACAGACTTTTGAAAGGAAGATTTTTATCCCCATTTATTAATTACAAAATATTGAACTCAGTATTCAAACTGAATCAGCTTTATCTGAGTCTAAAATTCATGCTCATTTCATTGGACATGCAATTATGAAAGGAAGCGCTCCCTGTGGACTGCACTGTTTCTAGAGGAAGTAGTGCTTGTTAGATTCACTTATCAAGCATCCGCTCAGTGCCAGGCCCTCCCTCGGTTTATACTCCCATTTTAAAAATGAGGAAACTGAGGCACAGAGAGTCTAAATAACTTGCTCAAGGGCAATATAGGAAAGTGGAAGAGCCATGATATGAGTCCAAATGGTCTGATTCCTACCACAGCACTGCCTCCCGAGCACCGTGCTGGATGTCAGAGGTAGAATGTTGAGTGGCACAAGGAGGTCTTTTCAGTCCTTACAGAATAACACGGAAAGGAAACAATTCAATGAGTTATACCATGAAGCGTGATAACTATTTTGACAGGGGACATAGAATGCTGTGAGGATACAGGAATGGGTCTCCAACCTAGAGAAGAAAAAAGCAGAGACTTCTTCCCAAAGTGAGGATCTTTAAAGCCAAAACCTGAGGGATGAGTAGAAGATAGCCAAGTGAGGAAGAAAGGAGCACGTGAAATTAGTCAACAAAATCACAGCCTGTCCCCTTCACTCAGGGATTGGTTCAGAAATCAGCCGATTGCCTTTATTAACCCTTTCCACAGATATCTGCTTGGTTCACTCCTTACCTTCATTTAGGTCTTGATTCAGATGTCACCTTCTTACTGAGGTCTTTCCTAACCACCCTGTTTAAGATTATACCACACCCCCTATACTACCAATTTCTCTCCATGACATCCTTCTAGCTACATATTTTGTTTATTTATTGTTTTTTATTGCCTGTTTCTTCTCTGTAGAATATATGCTCCATGAGAACCACAAAGAAATTTTTTTCTGTTGTGTTCACTGCTATATCTTAAGCACCCAGGACAGTGTTTACAACATGGTGGGCTGTCCATAAATACTTGCTCAGTGAATGTTGAGTGGATGGATTAAGATCTCCACAAATTCCTGGTGTCCTGGCTGCTGTCTCATGTGATTCAGACATACTTTCCTCCGGGTGCTCTCAATGACACTTCCTGATGCCCTTACTAGTAATGTGTTATGTTCCATTCCAGATACTCTGGGAGCCCCAGGCTGTGTGGTGGGCAGGTATCTTTCACCAGGTGCTTGTTATCTCCATAAACTCTATAAATCACACATAGAATTTTCTCCAATTTTGTGTGGGACAGTGGATGTTAGTTTTAGTTTCTATCAATCACATGCCCATCGACAAAGACTCTTGCTTTGAGCAGACTTTAGTCAGTCTCCTTTGAGCTCTCTTCTCAACTAGGCTTCTCATTTGGCCCATTGAGTCTGGTTTTTGCAAAAGGTCCTGCTAAGTCAGTGAAGCAAGAATCTCCCATCCTTAGTAATTTTTCATGTATTGACCCCCTCAGTCTCTTCCTTGACTGTAAATCTCCAGCTGTCTTTGCTGTAATTTGGAGTTCAGTTTCTCTCCCCTTTGCAATAGTCTGTCCTCTATTGCAATAGTTCTGAATAATAGTTTTTGCTACTTTTAACAAGTGTTTGGTGCAAATTTTTTTCTTTAACAACATTCTCCTTTTAATTTTCTTCCTTTAAAGAAATTTGTTTCTAGGTTTTTCGAATTTGATGGGCTTATTTCGTGAAATAGATATCTTTCCCCATATGCCAAGACACTTTCCAGTATAGTTCAGTCAGTCCTCTGAAGCTCATTCCTGTGGTACATTCCTGTGTCATACTTTTTGTTATACCAAAATTTAACAATACACTTTCTTATTTTTGCTTAATTAGTAAGACCTTTGGCTTTTGGTTGAATATATAGGTTTAAATCTAAGAGTATACTATTTAAAATATTTAACATATTAGAGCTACAAAATATTACGTGGTGTTGTCTAAGTCTATAAGCTTCTATTATTTTCTCAGTCTACTTTACCAAGATAGGCTGACAGTTGATACTTTGCTTCTCCTTTTATATTCAAATGGAAGTATTGAAGCAGAAAATCCAAAGCTTGTTTTCTCATGATTGCAAATCTTGAGCTCATGATTGCAAAGGAATCCAAAGATCTTAGAAGGAAGAGTAATTCACTTGATCAAAGAGAGACAGACAGACAGACAAAGTAGAATAAGTATATTAGGAACCTAACCAGGAAACTACAGAGCAAGGAGTTGTTAAAGACACTTGCAATTTTGTTGTCCTGGTGATGTACTACTGATGTGAAAAGAGTTTGGTTATGGTCACTATCTGACGTTTGGAGGTAGTTTTTGGAATCACTGATTAATCAGGTAAAGTCCATCTACATGGTATTGTTACGGCCATTATGCCAGGAGAGGAATAGCACACTAGAAATAAAAACTGGAAAGAAAACTCGAAGTTAATGTCTAGTTTCTGTCTACGAGATGTGACTGGGTCTTCTGCACAGTGATGGCCGTATCTAGAGCAGGCTGAGAGGACTAAGGTCAGAACAGCAACCTGCTTCCTGCTATCACTTCTATTCCAGCCCTTGAATACAAATCAAGCCTAATTTGGAATTTTCCTGGCTGCAGAGACATGCACTTAAGGCTCTTTTTAGGTGGATTATTTCTTGTTTCTCCAATATCAATTCAGGAAAAAAGCATAAGATCTATTTATGAATCTTTTGATCAATAAATTAGCTGTTTCCTCAGTCTTTGAGCAGATAATTAACATGGAATTGCTGAAGACCAAATATATAATTCTGAGTAAAATATTGAAGAGGTTGCAGGTTTCATAACTGTTGAATTTGGAGATGATTGTTTCCATGTGCTTCTACTGATGAATCAACCTATAGTCATTTCATAGTTTCGTTAAAAACATTTTTTTAATTTTCGCAGTTTCTTTTTCTATTACATTTGTGTTTTTCCTCATCCCACATAAAAGCTTCTATTCCCTAAGAGAGCTCATGAATGAGAAAGAAGAGAGGACAAAGCAATGAAGTGTGAGTACAGAGTTAGTTGGGAGAAATCCCAAGGATCTCCTCACAGGAAGGAATAACAAGGATGGAGTGCACAGTAGGAGCAAGGAGTTGCTGAGTCATGTAGAGACTAGTGTTCCCACACTAGGATAAGAAGATCTTGGCAGACAGACAAGGATTTGTCTGAGAGTATTTTCTGGTGTCATTGGGATGCTTAAACCACTCCCTCCAGACATACAATAATATGACGTCCAGAGACTCAACTCTTAAGACTCTTCCTTTTGACTCATGTCCTGAATGCCCCATAAGGATCATTTCTGTCTGTGGTCCATAAAGAGACAGATAAAACATTTGAATATAATAGGGTAGCTTCTAGAATTAGTGAATTAATTCGACACATATTTATTAAAAAATGCGCGCTATGTATTAGTCATGGTTTTTTCTAGGAATTAGGGATAGAGGTATGGGTCTTTGCTCCGTGGAGCTTACAGTATAGTGGTGGGTGGGGAGTGGCGAAGACAGACATACAGTAGATAAGCCAATAAACAAACATGATGATTTCTGATGGTAATGTTTTACCAAGGAATTAGACCTGGGGGTTATGATTGAAAGAAATGAAAGAAAGGTAGAGGTGGAGCATTCCAAATGGAAGGAACACCATGTGCAAAAACATAAGTAGCAGATGAGGATGGCTTCCATCCTTTCCTCGTCATCCTCAAAGGCTTCTAGGAATCATGGCAGAAGTTTTGACATCACCAGGAGGGCCCTCCAGTCAGCTGATGTTTCAAATCTAGGAAAGTATGAGGCCCCTAGGCAGCATGGTTCTAACCTAAGGAGAAAGAGCTGATTACGCAGAATCATAATTCACCTTGTGTCTTCTTTTGTCATCTTTGCTATTTTACCTCTCCTCTCAGTGTCTACTCACTTCTAAAGCAATCTCAGTTTTAGGGGCAGCTGCATCCACAGTCCCATGGAAATGCTGAATATAAGTGTTTGAGTAACTTCTGTAAATAACTTTGAGAAATGATACCAAAATTACACTGGGCTTAGAAAAAAACATGCTACACTATGGGATGATGAGTTTTAGTACATTAAGTACTATAATCCTGTACACTGAGTACAGGATTCTCAACCTGGGGTGATTTTGCCTCCTACCCCACTGCTCCCCAGAAGGCATTTGGCAATGTCTGGAGAAATTTGTGATTGTTACAACCCTAGACATGAGGCATCTAGTGAATGGAGGCCAGAGACGCCAGTAAACATGTGACAGTGCACAGGACAGTCCCTCCAAACAAAGAATTATCCAGTTTTGCTTAATGTTGGCTCAAAGATCTTGTACTTATTCTCACCAGCACAGATTTAATCCACCATGTTGGTCTCCAATGTTGTCAGAGTACAGAGTAGGTTTGGTGTTTCTTGAGATTGCTAACCTTCTGGATCCATTCTTGGTGTTCAAATCCCAGCTCTCCGACTTACCAGAGGTGTGTCTGAATGTGTGTGAGATCTTGATCAAGGCACTCAACATTCTGTCTTCATTATCCTTGTCTGTAAAATGGATATAATAATCGTCCCTACCTCATAAAGTTATTTTGAGGAAAATGTGAAGTGATGCATTTGGTTATTAACAGGGCCTGGCACACAATGATCACTCAATAAATGTTAAATATTATTACTTTTTCTGCTGCAGTGGTCTGTTTTCTGGGAGTGTGATTGGTAAATAACAGAAGATTTGGTGGAGGTCACTTCCATCAGCATACCCTGGTCCCACAAATTCAATTTCGCTCCTTCATCAAATAGCTGCCAGATATCCTGCTGGGGATAGGGAGATGGGTGACAAATATGGACAGGGTGGAAGTTTTCTCCTTGGGCACAGCAACCTGATGACCCCAGAACAAAGCAGTAGACACATTTGTCTTTTGCTTGAAAATAGAGCTGATGTTTTAAAGCTTCACTAAAGTACTTTGGCTAATTGAAACGTGCATGTGTCATTGTACTACTGTTTGCTTCAACTGATTCCTGAAGCATGGTTCAAACTGAATTTGAATCACCTTTGGTATCTACTAGAAGCCTTATTAGACAACTTTTGGGGACAAGCCCCAAAGTGAGTAAGGAAGTGTAGTCTGTTGCTGGGCTAGGAAGGGTATTTGAAACTGGCTTGGTTCAGAAGCAGCGGCTACCTCTAAAGTGTCCTTGTCAGAGGTGTGCTTAGCGTGACCAGCCAAGTGGCAAAGATTGCCTTTCAATAGCACGTGTTATCTGGCAGAAGAAGCCTTTATCATAAAGAACAATAGCTTCCAGTAGCTCTTTCTAGAACTGTCCAGAGGTTCTGGTTTTCTTAATTGACAGATCAAGATCCTAACCATTTATTAACACCATGCTTGTGCAACATTGTTTTCTGTGATTTTTGACATAACTGGAAATGAATAAATCTTTCCCATGTTTGAATATTTTTCTTAAATTCCTGCCATCTTTTCAAAGCTTATTGACATGGAACGGTCATATTTGAATTTCCTACTCCCTGAGAATAGCGATTTAAGAGGTTCAGTTCTTACAAGAAAAGTCTCTGAGGAAATTGAGCAGAGATATGAGAAATAAATTGTTATTTATTTATAATCAAATTCATTTCTCTTTAATAAATTTTATATTAAAAGCTGCCAGATCTAGTTTCAGCTTCCTGTTCCTCCCCCAACCTGGACACAAAAGCATTCCATTCAACTACCCCTTCCAGTGACTGAATTTTTGCCAGGGACTCCCAGCATGCACTGCCATCTGTTCACCTCTCAGCTGTTTGAACTCACCTTTCTTTCTAAATTGATGCTAAAATGCATCTTCCAAATGCCAATCCTTTTGGCTAGTCCTTTAGGCAACAGCTAACTCCAACCTAATTCCAAGTATTAGGATCCATCTGCTATTCTCTAGGGAGAAACAACAGCAACATAGCTAGGAAACAGAACCTGTCTAAATGTATGGCCTAAATCAGCTGCTTAAAAACAGTGCTGCACTCTTAAAATGTGTCTCACAAGCAGAATATCAGAATCTAATTAGGTTATTCGATATCAGATTTGAACTGAAGGACCCTCCAGAGGCAAATCCTTTTTCTATTCTCTCCTTCAACTACTGTTGGACCATCCAGGCCCAAGAGGGCTCAGCTCAAGCCCTTTGGGGAGACTTGTTCCCAGATCAATTCAATAGCTACTTTTTACTTTCTTTACTTTTTTTTTTTTTTTCCATTTGGCCCTTGGATAGAATTAGCCACTTACGCTTATGCTGGACGCTTCTTATGAATATCTCTTTGGAAATTAGAGAAGACAGGATTGAAGGAGAGAAAACCGGAAGGAAAATCCAGTTCTACCTGAATATTTCTTCTCTCTCCTTTGGAGACACTGTGCAAATAAATGTGTGGGAAGAAACGTGTGTCATTGTAGGAGGTGACTAGGGGAAAACCTAAGTGCATTAGCTCCCGGGGCCTGCTGTAACACAGCACAGACGGTCCCGGACGTATAATGATCCCACTTACTATTTTTCAACTTTATGATGATGCAAAAGCAATATACATTCAATACCCACATGCTGATAAATCCATTGTAAGTTAAAAATATTGCAATGTAACCCCATCGTAAGTTGAGGAGCATCTTTACCACAAACTGGTGGCTTAGATAACAGAAATGTATTGACTCATGGTTCTGGAGTAGAAGCGTTGGCAGATTTAATTCCTTTTGAAGTGTATGAGGGAAAATCTGTTCCATGTCTCTCTCCTAGTGTCTGGGAATTTTCTGTCACTCTTTGGCATTCTTTGGCTTTAGATACATCACCCCAATTTCTGTCTTCATGTTTCCGTGGCATTCTTCCTGTGTGTGTGTCTTCCTCTGTGTCCAAATTTCCCCCTTTTATAAGGATACAGTCCTAGAGTAGATTAGAGCCCACCCTAATGACCTCATCTTAACTAGATCATGTACAAAGACCCTAATTTCCAAATAAGCCTACATTCACAGGTATTGGTGGTTAGAACATCAACATCTTTTAGCAGGAAATAGTTAAACCCATAACACTAGGATTGGCTGGAGCTGGAAATAGCCTCTTTCCGCATTCAGACTTGAACGTGGAGGAGGTTTCAGGTTGGTTAGCTGTATAGATTGCAGCATGAATGTTTTTTGTTGCTTAGCATTCCCATCATTCTCCCAACGCACGCCCTGCTCTTTTCTATGTGTATTACATTGCATCGTTTTCTTATATAAATTTTTTAAAATTAGTTTGTTGCGATCAGTGTAATTTTCTCCAAGAGAATGACTACATATGGGACTTGGAAAAGATCAACATAATAAAATGTTCAATTTCAAGAATAAGAAATTGATCCTTATTGTCCTCAATGGAGTGGAAAAGAAAGAAAAATATATATTAAAAAAAAGAAATTGATCCAAATTTTACAATACTTACAGGAGTTGCTTTTGGGTCCTCACTGGCCATTTTTCCAGGATCCTTTCACTCAGTTTTCCTACCCCCCTGCCAGGCACACATCCACATAATGCTGAAACACATGCATGCATGCACATGCAGAAACACACGCCGTACACACACACAAAGTGTAGTGTCCAAAAAAGAAATTCCTACATTGGTTCCAGATAAGACTAGCTGGGCATTGACTTTAATTCTTCTTATACGACAGTAACCTCCTGCATGTTCCACTTGTTTTTAATTAAAAAATTTCTTATTACTTCCCACTGGCAGTTGACTGTTTATTAAATACCCAACCAGCTGTACTCCAGTAGTAAAGCAAGAAGATAAACTGCTACTGGTTTCCCTCAGAGAAAATCTACTTTATCTCAAAGCGCTGACTTGCCAGGTGGAGTTGAGTAAACTGTGAGGTTGCAACACAGTTGAGGCACAAAGTTCACCACTAACGTAAAAGAGCCAACCCAGTTCTGCTTTTTAATGTCTTCTAAACTGACGGAACTGAGCAATATAAACAAGGGTGAAGCAATAGCCCAAGGGAAAAGAGAGCCATATTATATTAACAACTAATGAGTGAGCGGATATTTTATCATCCTTATGTGCAGAATACAATTTTATTTATTTGCCCCCAAAGTTTAGGGGGAAATAAAGGCCAAGAAGAGAAAAGCTATGTGGAAATTATTAGAGAAAAATTGTTTATTTCCTGCTAGGTCAGATGATTCATGGGCTTACAGGGTTAGAAAGACTTTTTCGAGAGCAGCTAATTTAGACTCCTTGTTTTCTTAGGTAAGAATGATGAAACTTGGGTAAATGAAATGGCGTGATGCAGGATGGTTTAATGCAAAGTTTAAAGGCTTTGGATTCAAGTTTCTAACTTTGTCAAATGGAGATAAAAATACACAGTTTATAGGTTCTTATGAGGATTAAAGGAGAGAGCACAGAGTTCCTAACTTGTCCCTTTGTGAGTTTCCTTCCCTCCCTTTACCAGGGTTACTCAGCTAATTAGTCACAGAGAAGGGATGATACATCATTCTTAGTCCAGTGTCTCACCTCTGCCCACTGTTATCTTGGTGTATGTTATGATTCCTGAAATCCCCAAATGAATGGGCTCTACCGTTAAACTAAAACATCTTTTCAGTTCGTTGTTTCCAACAGCTCCACCAGCAGCTTCTACCAGAGCTGCTAATGATTAACCAAAGGGAGTGACTGGATGGAAAGTTTTTCAGGCCTCTCTGGAGCGTACCTTGCCAGGAATGGCATGAGAGGCCGCCAGAACAAGGGAGAGAAGGGGAAGCCAGTAGCCTGCAAAACACACATGTGCGATCGAACGCCTTGGCTCCTGGACAGACAGAGCTGAGAGACACCCAAGTGCTTTCCTTATTTGTGTGTTTACAGATCCGGGACCTTGTCAAGATCCAAATTCAGAGCAGTGGACCAGTGCTCTGGGTTTTCTTAATGGCAATTATTACTAAATGTGTTAGTAAGTAACACATTTAGTGTTACTGTAGCCTTACCTGAATCACAATCTTCATTTTAACACAATAACCTCACAGAGGGGTCTCCCAAGGTGGATTTTGGAAAAGAATGGAGAGAAATGGAACAGCAGGTCGTGGCGTTGGAGCATAAAGCACTTCCTTGTTGATGCTCTGATTCTTGGCATCTCTTCAATAAAGGTTGAAAATCAAAGAATGCTTAAACTAGATACGAAAATAGAAGGAAAAACTAGCCACTCCTAACTTTTTCTAAAACACTAGTGAAAAGATTATTTGCTAAGTGCCAGTTGTGGGCAGCTAATGACAGCTGCTTTTGTGGCCCTTTCACTGTTCATTTCCATGGATGAGTTTGGGTCAGATAGAGTTGCTGTGCCATTGGAAGTTGTTCCTTTCTCAGGAAGGATCAGAATCCTGTCCCATGATGTCAAAAAGGCTGGGTAATTTTTCACACCCAGCTTCAGAATGAGAGGTTAAAATTTTCTAGGGCAATGTGAATCGTTAGCTTCCAAGTCATCAAATGTTCAGAGGCTTTCATGGCCACCAACAAATTACCAGGACCTGGAACTGTGCAGGTGATCCATGATTCCTGGTTGAACAGATGAGTGATGGAATAGCCTTATTCTGATGACAGTTACCCTTGATTTCGATGACTCTCACTAAGCTTGTCTAGTTGAGTGGATACAACTCTCTTTAAAGTACCCTGTTAAATTCTGTCTTCTACCTCCAGACACCAAGGAAAACAAACCAAGATTCCCTTTGAAAAAGCAAATAAGATGACTGATTTCATTTTAGTTTTTCAAATGTTCTGCTCTTAAGATATGGGGGAGTAAGTTGGATTCTCCTCTTATTAAAAATAAGGATATTATTAATAATATACCTGTTGTAGGGTTGTTGCAAGTATTAATGAGTTGGAACATGTTTAGAACAGTGCCCACCAACAGTAAGAGCTCAATAAATATTAGATATTTTTATTAATATTAATGTTGTCATGGTTTGAGCTTGGATTTTGAATAGCTTTTCAATCATTTTGTAATTTTTCACATACACAAGCACATATATAGTTTTACATAAATGCCTACATGTTATCTCACACACATATTCATCTGTTATTTAGAGAAGTCTTTTTTAATTTTTCGCTTAGCTTCTGCTTCCCTCTCTTTCCTCCTTTGCACCCTCCCCACCCTTCCCTGCCATGTACCTCTTAGGGTTAGGGTTAGGTCATATGGACTTCTCCATTTTCCCCCTTGCTCATATAGCCATATATATACATTTTACACTTGTGCACATATATGGGGGAGGTTTGGTTATTGTTTGTTTCAAGAGCATTGAATAATGTATACTTTCTGCATCTCTGGTTTTTCTTTACTTAAAATGTGACTGTATAGAAATCTCTTGTAAGTGGCTATTTAGCTCTAATGAGTTGAACTCTTTCTTTGGAATAGCTGCATAATAATCCACGGTGTGGATAAAATGTTACCTATTCAGATGTTCCTCACTGATTGGCATTTACTCTGATTCCTGTCCCCTCTCCTTTTCTTGTTATTGTGAACACTTTGACATTAGATGCTCTTTTAAACACACTCTGTGTACTGCTGATCGGTGAGAGGTGCCAAGGAGAGAGAGTGCAGGATTGAATGGTACACACACTTTTTTAATTTTTTATATATGCTGCTAAATGCTCTCAAAACCAGTTTCGACAGTTAAATTTTTCTCAGCAATGTATGAACACCCATTCTTTCGTATACCTACTACCAATAGAGGTTATTGATCCTTTCAATTTTTGCCGGTCTGACAAATTTAAAAATATATATCATTGTTACTTTAATTTACATTTCCCCGACTATCGTTGAATGTGAGCATCTTTTCATTTGCTTGTTGGCCTCCTTTGGGTTTGCTCCTCTGTAAATTTCCTGTTCTAATTTTTTACTCATTTTTCCATTAATTTGTTGTCTTTGTTTTTGTCCATTTCTAAAAAAACAGAAACAAAACAAAATAAAAACCCTGTTGTCATTTATGCTACAAATATTTCCAAGCCTATCATTTGTCTATGGACCTTGTTATGAAATCTTTCTTTTGTCAAAAAATTCTTGTGTCCTCAAATATTTCTACCTTTTCATTTAGTTTCTGAATTTGGTCAAGAAAGTCTCCTTTCACCTGTAGATTGTATATATATGTAAATATAATATGCTAGATTTTCTTGAAAGTATTTATTTTTTACGGTTGTCTTTAATCCAAAAGATATTTACTTCTGTAAATGGCATAACATTGGAGTTCAATTTTTTTAATCTAGTTGAACAGTTGTCTGTGCCATAACCAGTTAAATACATACATGAATGTGTATGTATATATTCATATATTCATGTGTATGTATTTACATGCATGTACGTGCATATATCCATATGTATATATCCATATATGTATGAATATGTATAGTATATCTCTTTATATATGTGTATCTTTAATCTTCATATACATATGTGTTTATCTTCAATATATATGTATAAACAGATATCATATATATATACCTCCACATACATATATATGTGTGTATATATGTACATATGTGTGTATATGCGTGCACATATATATATATGCATACATGAATGTGTATATACAATTACTGACTTCTGCTACTACCTATCGGCTTTATTAGCCATTTGATTTAAGAGTCAAAGAGAAGTTTGAATTGTTGAGGGAAAAAAAGTTACGTGCAATTATAGATTCCAAATCAACTATAGATTCCAAATCCTCCCTTTCAAACATTTTGATCTTATGACACTGTAACCCACACCCTCTTCTCAAAGTGAACCACAATCTTTCCAAGTGCATGTATCTCTTGTACAGTTTACCGGTATTAGCCATTAAAGAAGTTTCTTTGTGTTCGGTTACACCTTAAAGGTTCCATACATCTCCTGATCATCTTTCTATAGTATTAAATAAGTAGCTAGAGAAAGCAGCAGGGTACCATGCTGGTTATCTGAGAGGAAAGAGTTAATATATTCATCCTTCCCCCGCCTCCTAATTTCTTTTGCTTAAATATTCTATTTTGTATCTTGGTAACTGAGACTCAATTTTACTTATATCTACACCAAAATTTGAATGTTATTTGTGGGGATTTGCCAGCAATTACACCAGCAAAATGATAGAGTTACATCTGTGCATAGCAGAAAAGCACAACTGACATATTTAGAAACATCTCCTTTGAGTCCAGGTCTATTTCAACTTGACTTCTACTTAAAGTCATGAAAAAATAAAAAGCAAGACACAAAAATTTAATTATTTAATCTGAAATGCGACATACAATGATGATTCTCCTTCATCTTAGGACAACATGCCTCACAGTGGTGACTAAAGGGCAGAGATTATGGGTTTTCCCTTTGGTGACCTTTACAAAAAGTCTATGGCAAAGCTCCATCACAAATCGTACTACCTCCTCTTCACTGTTCTGAAAGAAGTATCGGGGAAGTGTCATTTCTACAAATCAAGTCCTAACTCAGTGCCAAAAAATTTTAAGTAACAAATTCTATATGCAAATTGTCTAGCCCAAGACAACTTTATAGTTCCCAGGAACCGTAAAGTGTTTTTGGGGGGAGTGGGCAGTGCTGTTCACTGTGAAATTTCGTTACATAAAGAGTATCCATTTTCTCTTTCTTTTCTGTACTTAAGAAAGTAGTTTTGCTTTGTTCATCACAAAAAACTTATAGAATCATAACATATTAGAATCGTAAGAGACAAAAGGCAGCCAACAAAGAAATTGGTTACTTTAAACTCCTGCTAAATGCTTCCTTTTTTTTTTTAAGTGGCCAGTCGATTAAGGGAAGGCAAAATTCTGTGAATGTCTGACCTCTGTTTCATGTGCCTTTTTTCTTCCTCTGAATTTTGTTTAAATGCCTCCGCCAGGAGGACTTTCCAGGGGTGGGGTTTTGTGCCTGAACAGTGCGAGAACCCATTGGCACCCCACATTTTTGAGGGAGGTGATCTCGGCAGGGAATTTTTTTGCTCATGGATGGAGGGTGTGTGAGTGTATTTCTTTCTACTGGGCACAGCTGGTAGTTCCCTACTGACTGGTGTTTGTTTAGAAGTCACATGGCAAAGGGGGTTTCTGCCAATGTTTACTCATTACACATTCAAATATGACACCCTGACGCCCATTCACAGGAGAACATCAGGGTTGCTATCCAATGCTCTTGCCAGAAACAGAAAGTTTATTCCCAGAGCAAAGTTGCTTTCTTTGCTAATGCAGAGAGTTTAGTGCTCAACAGTCATAATTTAGATTTGTTCCTTTTCAAATATTAAATTTATTTAATTATTTAATTTTTACATTATTTAAGATGACTACTTGACCGATTATACCTGAGTTATTTCTTAATCAGTACCATGTTTGTTAGAGGATAGCTTCATGATGCAAGAAAAGGAGGCTGACAAGCTCTTTATACATTCCTATGCTGACATAAATGGAAACATTTTTGCTGCCATTTGGGGCCCCTTCCTGTGGAAGGATAATACGCTCCCACCATAATGCATGTGGACAAGGCCATTGGAAACTACCAATGATCATTACAACTTGAACCTCAGTTTCCTCTTGTGAAACATTGGTATAATAACCATCACCTTCTTTCACCTTCATCTCACAGGATGGTATGGGGCTAAAATGGCATCATTTATGTCACAGTACACTGAAAAGGACCATGCCCTATAAAGGTAGGTACTATAATTACAATTGGAGTTTTCCTCTTTTAGTGAGCTGCATGCACTGATCTTTGCCTCTTTTCAACTTAAATGTTCTAGGAGGAGGGGATGGGTATACTCACACCTAATGGGTGTGGTGCACACTGTCTGGGGGATGGACACGCTTGTAGCTCTGACTCGGGTGGGGCAAAGACAATATATGTAAACAAAACATTTGTACTGCATAATATTCTGAAATAAAAAAATGTTCTAAAATGTATCATAGTCACAAAGTTTTATAAGCAGTCAAGCACATTACTCACACTTGCCTGAGGATGCCACTTCTGACTAGGGAGGACCATTCCTTTTCAGCATCCAGCTTTGAGATGGACCCACATGGAGTGGTGCTGAGACATGTGGACACTCCCCTGGCCAGGCCAATGAGCCCAATTATCTTTTCTGAGCCATGAGCACATCATGTTCTGGCCAAACCGCTTTCACATTTTGAAGAACATTATACATGACAGGGAATACTGTTATTTATTTTACTAGGAAGCATTATATCGTGGAAAGGACATTAATTTTAGAATCAGACAGATCTGGCATATAGTAGTCACTCAATAAATATTTGTTGAATAGATGAATGAATCAGCTCAAATCTCACCGATAATTTCTAGCTGTGTGATCTTGTGCAAGATATTTTACCTCTCTGAGCTTCAGATACCTCACTTGTAACTTACCAAATCTTAACGTAATAATCTCTACTTCAAAGGGCTTTTTTTCTAAGAATTAATGAAATGATAGATGTACAAGGTTGATCAAAATGCTTAGTAAAGATTGAATAAATGTGAACCTTTAGTTTATTAGCCATGTTTTGTCCTGGAGTGAGTGACCAGCTGATAGGGAAAAAAAGGTGGGCTTTTGGGCTTGTTTGTAGGGCTTCATCAATGAATGAGGTCTCTAGATTCCTTCTGAAAAAAATGAATAGCATTTTGACAAGATCATGCTTTCTTTACCACGGAAGCAATACTATAGGTGTGCACCAGAGGAAAGCATTTCAAATGCTTTTGTTACACGAAAGCTTCAAGGACTCTGCCTTGGAAAAAACTTCCCTAACAAAAGGAACCACACAGTCTCCCATTTCCTGGTTTCTAGATTGGTTTTCCATCTCCTCTCAAACACACTGCCTTCATCTCTCTGTGCCTGTGCCTGTATCTGCCTCTTTAATGTACTTGCAGGTGCTTGAAATACCTTTCTGCAGGTGTTTCTTAGAATCAAACTTAGGAATTTATATGAGCAACACAAAGGTAGATAGCACGTTTTTAAATGATCTGCATCAACAAAGGGAGAAGACAAGGAGCACTGGCCAGATAATGCCTGTTGTATACCTGGTGCTTTTCCAGGTATTTATCATTTCATTTAATCTTCACAGCAACCGTGTGAGATAAGTGACTTTATTTATTTATTTTTGCAGTGGTGATTTTAAAATGAGGATAATAAGGTACAAAGAAATGTAGGGATTTGCCCAAGGTCACATACTCAATAAGTGGCACAGCTGAGAATTGAACGCAGGTCTGTTTAATTCCAAAACCATGTTCTTTTCCTGACGTTACCAGGCCTCACTGTTTACTGACTGTTCATTACCTCACTGCATGATGCAACAAAGAAGTCTGGCAGCTTGCCGTATTGTGGGGAGAGACTCTGGAGCCAGGGGACCTGGGTTCTCGCTCTGATAATGTCGTTTACTAATTATGTGGCCTTGGGCATGTTACTTATCATTCTGAGCCTCAAGTACTTCATTAGTAAAAAGAGAAAAATCACCTCTTTCAGGCAATGTCATTGTGAGAACTAAAGACAATGTATGCAGAGTACCTGGCATAGGAGAGACATTCAATTAATAGAAATTACTGATATTATTATCATTGTTATCCTCAATAAATTAATCTGTGGATACGATGATGAACTCTACAGAGCTGTACTTGCTAAATGTTCAATGGGCGAAATAAATATGCATATTTGAAAGGAGGTACAAGGGAGAGACTATTTCTTTCTAGAGCAGCTGGGACAAGACCGAAACCTAGTCACTAGACAGTAATGTCCACTAGGGTAGGGACCGGGCCTGTGTTTCTTTTTCTTACCATTGTCTTTCTAGGACCTAGGACAATGGGTAGCAAGCACAAAGCTGGTGTTTAATGCAAGTATGATGACGAATGACTGAAAGTTTGTCCTTAAAGGATGGATTTTGAAGGAGCATAAAGAAGACCAAAGGGAATACAAAATGTGATTTAAAAAGGTAGAGTGGTCAGAAAACATAGCATTTACAGGAGACGGGAAGTGAAATAATATGGCTGGAGGAAAGATGATGTTGGATAAGTAAATTGGGAGATCACAGAAAAGGGGAGTTTCAAACACAGCGCGGCAGTCGGCAGTATCTAGCGTTGCCAAGAGTCCAAAGAAAGGCTAATTCAGTGATCAGGCGATGAAAAGGGCCAGTGGCTGTCCTCCTTGTAAGATAATTACAGCACTAACTCATCGAGTTGCTGTAGGGATTAAATGAAATATTACACGTGAGGAGCTTGGCACAGTGCCTGACACGTAGTAGGCACTTAGCAAATTAATTATTACCAATATCAAATTATTATTCACACTTCATGACGTTTCAGTTCGTGAGGATAGCAGAAGCCACATCGTGGATGTAGGAGCAGCAAACTAGAGAGACAGTGGATGTCACTATCCATGGAGAACCTGTAGGTATATAGCACTGTCCAGGCCCCCGGGGGAGACAGAAATGTAACTTCCTCCTGCTGCTTCTCGTAACCCTGAGATGTCCCTCAAGGATCTTATTGCCAGGTAAAGAGTTAAGGTCTGTATAATGGGTATAATATTAAGAGCCAGTTCTGTAAATTGATCTTGGGGACTCTTTTCAATGACATCCCCCTGCCCAGTCAGTTTCTCTCCTGCACCCAGATGCCATTCTCGGGATAAACACAGGCATAGGGGTATCTACCGCCTAGGCTTTGTCCAGATGTGACTGAGTTACCTAAAGTGACTGTTTAAATTACATGATCAATCTGAGATTATGAGATCACACTAGAATTTATTTCAATTCTTTTCTCGCTTCCAGCAGGTTTTGTGAGGAGGAACAGAGAAGTTGTAGACTAACTAAAGAGCAGTTTTAGAACAAATGTTCTCTGCATAGCAGAGTAGTGCCTTAGCAATTTTATGACCTGACTATACGAGTACTTAAATAACTATAATACAAAGCAGAAAGTGATAAACATGGAGTACATAAGTGCTGTGGGAATTCGGAGGAATTGTTTAAGCTAATTCATGAAAGGTTTTGTGGAGGAGACAGAACTGGAGCTGTTTTTCTCTCCAACATTTGACTTAGAAAAATTTAAAACATACAAAAAAAAAAAGGAAAAGAATCATAAAATGAACACTCATATACCCGTCAATGAGATTCAATGTTTAGTAATCTCTTGGCATATTTTCTCACCTTCTCTCTATAAAAATATATGCATACATATATATTTGTATGTACATATAATATACATATTTTGTAATCTTCAGGACCATTTGAGAGTAAGTTGCAGACATTACGACACTTCATTTCTGAATACTTCAGAATGTATCTCTAATGAACAAAGACTTTCTCCTACAAAACCATAACATCGCTATCATTATCACCAAAGAAAATTGAAGAATCATGACCAGAGTTAGATTTTGGAAGAATGGCAGGGTTTGGATTTTTGATAACACCTTAAGTGGCTCTTGGGCAGGGGACACAGTGTGAGCATGGATGACGTGGCTTATTTTAATCCCTCCATTTGATGGAAAACCACTCCTAGACCAGAAAGCTGAAGTGATTTGTTAAAGGCCACAAAGGCCACAAAGGGAGTTTGGAAAGAGCTGGGACCAGGAACCACCGTTCCTGATTCCCTTTGCATTTCTCCTCACCGCTCTTCTCTTCCTGGCAAGGCACTACAGTTAGAATATGACACTCTTGGTTTCTGCACATGGGCACCCTTAAATCAATCTCAGTTTAGAAAGCTTTTTGTATGGCTCCTTTCTATGTGGGTTTCCAGGATGCTGCCAGTCCAAACCCTGCCAGTTCTCCTGGAAGAGCAAGATGTAAACAGGAGAAATGGAAGTAGGAATGGCTCAATGCACAGTAAGTCATGGAAAAAGCCAGGAGGAATGTTCCAGGTCCCTGGGGAAAAGCAGCACCGTCACCTGCTCTGGCCTCTGCTCTCTCACTCCATGGCCTTTATGGCCTGCGTGCCCCTCTTCATGTTTTGCTTCCCATGGCAAGAGAAGAGGAGCAGATGCAGGGAGATAGCTGGGCTGCGCATTAGTACCCTCGCACGCTGGCCGGCCTCCACCTCTGACAGTCTCTGTGATTTCAGACAGTGATTCCCAACCAGGCTCAACTTCACTTTCCTACAGCTATTTGGCTCTGCCTGGAGACATTTTTGATTGTCACCCTTGAGGGGCTGCTAATGGTATCTTTTTAGTAGAGGCCAGGGATGCTGCTAAACATTTTAACAGTACACAGGACAGCCCCCTTCCTCACAGGATTGCTCAGTCCAAACTGTCAATAGCACTGAGGTTAAACACTTTGTTTTAGGCGAATCATTCATTTTCCTCAGACTTTAGTATCCTCACTTTAAAATGGGGACATTTGGGCTAGCTCAGTGGCTTTCAATTTTGAGAGTGCTTAAGAATGCCCTGGGATGCTTACTAAAAATTACAGGTTACTGGCCCTGTCTTTAAGGGTTCAGTAGGTGGTACAGAGTCCACATCTTGAGAACTGCTACCCTGCACATAGTTTCTAAGATCCTTCTCGGCCCTCCTGTATTCTAATTCTGAAAATGGGGAGTTCCCACCTGAACACAGGATGAATATAGAAATAAGAAAGGATAATCCTTAGACTCTAACACATGCATATACCTCCACTCCCACCGGCCCATACACAGTGGCTGGTGTGCGTGCTCTAAGACTTGAGGCCAGTTATTTTTGCCCTTCCTTTGAAACCTGTGAGCCCACTGACACCTGGTGTGAGTAATTCTGTAGACATGTGGCAGTAACACTTGGTGTGAAAGAACACCAGGATACAACGGATGCTCCTTTAAATTCAAGCGTCAACTCTCCAAGCATCTTCATTTAGGCAGAGGCACTTTGTAACACAAAGCCATCATCTGGCATTTTCTGGTTTATATGGATTGGTTTACAGGGCACTATCAAAGAGGGTGTAGACGTGTTTTATTGTTTGCTTATTGTGGGGTTTGGAAAGGAAAAAAAGAAATCTCTTTAAACCATATGTTATTTGGGGGGTAGGATGAGGCTGGGCGTGTTGCTACGATTCAAAAGCATGGCTCTAAGTGCACTCATAGCTACTGAACATTGAACATTTTCTCTGTGTCAGACGAGATGCTTATGTGACATCACTTAAATCTCATGGAGCCCTGCAAGGAAGAAATTACTTTTCCCACTTTTCAGAAGGGAGGACTGATGTTCAGAGACATTTAGTAATTTGCTCAAGATCACACTGCTAATGAGTGGCAAAGTCCACTTATCAACTCAGGACTGTTTGATTCCAAAGCTCATCTGTTATTACTTTTTAATTGCTCCTGTAGGGATTGGAGGTGACCCTGGAAGGGCAGATACAGGGAAAATAGAGGTTGCCAGACAAAACAACTGCTCACATGGCCTTTTCCCAAACACCTGTATGTGTATGTTCTTAGGATTGATTTTTGCTTTAAGTTTATTTGGGTATGTAAGAGTAAGATGCAATATCTATTTGTTTAATCATTCCTTAAGTATCCAAACTTATTCCCCAATATTAGTATCTTCTAAGGAAGAAGAATGTTTTTAAATAATATTTTTTATATAGATACATTTATTTTTCTAAGGCCTTACATCAAAACTACTGAGTTGGACTCTCTGAGTATAAGGCTTTTGTTTTGTTTTGTTTTTTTGGTCTATCAATATCCAAAATTTCCACCAGTAGCATCATTATTCTTTTTTCAGCTAAGCTATTATTTTCTCTAGAGGGCTTCACTCCAAATGCAAACATGTTACCTGGAAGTGGTAACCCAGTGAGTCACTGCCTCTGCCAATACTGGTGTGGGCAGGCATCAAATCATATCTCATGAGAAAGAAACCTACAATAGGCATGAATTTATGGAAGATACCTTTGGAAGAAGTCTACTCATCTTTCCCAAAGTGTGGTAAAGAGACAGATCTTGGTGGATCCATCAGTGGGAAGTTCTAAGTAATATTTTAGTACCCTTGGTAAAGAAAATGGGGATTGAATTTTGAAAAAGCTCAAGTAAATATTAATGAGGTTGATTAGAAGGAGGTGCCAGAGGTGAATTTCTTTTATGTTATTCAAATAAGTTGATGGTAAGGCCATTACAATCTGTTTTAAAGGAATTTAACATGAAAATTATATTTTTATCTATAACTTATTAAATGCATTTTAAAGAGAAATGGAAATCTCTGGAATCAGGACTAGGTCTAAAAAAATAAAAGAAATGGAAATCACAACCTTTAATATTGTTTTCCTCTAAAAGGATAATAGTGTGCCTTGCATACTTTTTCATTGAAATGAGCTTTCTTTTTGCAAATAAGTCTGTGTTCACACTTGGCTATAACATACTTTTTATCTAAAAGAGTAAGTACGGGTTCTTTGTTATTTCCTTTCTAGCATTTAGAATCTTCAGATTGATAGTTCATCTCTTTCCACGTCTAGATTCCTTGACACCTTGTTCATAACTGTGTAACAGAACTTAGCATGTTTTGTTGCATTTATATTTGCTTTGCTCTACAGTAAGAAGCACCTACGGAGCAGAAACTGGGTACTATTCGTTTGTACATGCCCACCAAATGGCATGGAGAAAGCATATAATGAAGGTATCAAATGTCTAAATGGACGTATTTTCTTTCCAATATAAGCCAAGTCTTGCTTCGGTAGGCTCTCATTAGCCACAAACATATTAGAAACATAAATGAAAACATTTTCTGTTTGCATATGAAGGTAATGCCGTCAACGTGCTGTCGGTACAGAATGACAGCATGCAGGTGGGGTGTTTTACCAGGAGCAGTCATGGATCAGCAAAGATCAAGACACACATTGAACCCAGGTTTCTAATAGTCACATGTATCTCTGATCAGTACATTTTGCTGCTTTAGGACTGGCTCTCTAAAAGATTTCATTCCTCAATTTTTTTTTAATATAAAGACAAAACATGTTACTTTATTCTCATAGAAATATAGAAAATATAGACCTGTGTCAGATGTGTCAGTTAGGGCTCTTTAGCTATAAGTAACAGAAGTCAATAAAAGTGAATTTAGCCCAAAAATAAAATTTATTGAAAGGATATAAGAATGATTCCTATCCAGAATGGATAGAGAATTAGTTTAGAAATAGAATGTAAAGAAGGCCACCTCTGGGCATTAATGTAGTAAAAACTTGATTGCCTAGATCAGATGCCACCACAGGATTGAATGAAATTTAGCATTTTTCTGTCCCACTGTAGCTTAGCTAAAGAATCTTATTAGCTCATGTTAGGATGCTGCAAGCTCCTTGGCTTTTATTGGGCTAGTGAGCAAAGGGATCTGGCCTAGGAACCACCAGAGACCCTCTTCCCTAATGGGAAGCAAAGACCCTCAACTATTATCCCATCAAGATCCATGCATGAGGAAGACGGGGTTCTCCAAAAGCCAATTTGGGGCACTAATGGACAGTGGGAATAGATGCTGGTAGGGGGAAAAAGGACAGCTATTTAAACTATAATCATGACACCATGTAATGATAACATTTGGTGCTTTTTGTTTTCTTTTCAGACTTTATTCTAATCATAACTCTAAGAACCAGATTAGGATTTTATCAGATTAGGATCATTGTATTCTGTCTTAACTTTAACAAATTCACTAGATATATCATGAAAATTTCCCCATTAAACATGCATCAAAAGCATCCTTTCTAATAGCAATATAAAATTTCTTGTTTTTGCTGTTCTATCACCTATGGAACTACTCTCTAGAAACACATTTTGGCTATTGTCCCAGCTCTCTGCTGCTGTAACCCAATGACAAAGTGACATGGTGGAACAAAATGGGCTTTGATTCCTGAGAGAATTATATTTAAATTTCAGCTCTACCACTCCCTAGTTAAATGCTCTTAGGTAAAATGTCTAACCTCTGAGTCTAGGGTGCTAATATCTACCTTATGCATTTGGACACACTGTGCTTGAGGTGATTGTGGGATATCCAGGTGCATACAGATTGGGGCAAGAGTTCCAGACTGGAGGAATTAGTTTTAAAAAATCTAATTTCAAGGAATATTTGAAGTCCTAAGAGAGGATGAAATCAGATGGGAGGAGGGGGTAGAGCAGGAAGGGCAGTGAGCCAGTATTCAGAGTGCCCTGGGCACACCAACATTTAGCGGGTCAGAGAAGGGAAAGCGTAAGGAGAATCGTGAAAATGGTGTGAAGTCAAGGGAGTTGTTTCAAGAAGAGAACAGAGAGGGAAGAGTCAGCGAGATACAGGGAGGAAGAAGAGATGTTTGGGGTAGAGACTGGAGGACGGGGAGACACTGTCCGATTCTTGCAGGGAGGCAAGAACTAAATGCAAACATTTGATTTGGGAATTAAGAGGCCTTTTGTTTTCTTAGCCGGAACAGTTTTCGGGAGGCGGAGGGTCAGTAGCTAGAGAAGGACATACTATAACCATAGAGTGTGCTTTAAACACGTCTGTATAAACAAGGAAAGAGAAGCTACAGAGAGAAGCTAGAGGGGACTGAAGGAGGATTTTTCTTTTTAAATGATGTTAAGAGATTTGAACAAGGTTTTCGGCGGAGGGAAAGAAGACAGTGAAGAGGGAGAGCTTACAGATGCAGGAAGGAAAGGGGAGTGGGGGAATTCACTCATTTTTTATTCTTTATTCATTTATTTACTCAGCAAACCAGAGTAAGGTGGCCACCCTGCACTAAGAATCCCTCTAGGCACTGTGGATACTGCAATGACAAAGGCAGGTCAGGGTGTTGCTTTCACTGGAGGGCATATTCTAGCAGGAGAAAGCAGACTATGTTTTATAAGGGGTGGCTCCTTCAGATTGGGTATTCAGAGATGGCCTGTTGGAGGAGATGGTATTTAAACTGAGGGCTATCTGACAAGAAGGAGACGGTCACACAAAGATTGGTAGGAAGAGATTCCAAGTAGAGGGAAGGGATAGTGCAATGGCTCCAGGATGAGCTTGGCGCATCTGGGAAACAAAAGGAAGGTGAGCAAAATGGATTAGGGTAAGAGCTGGAGATGAGGTCAGAAAGGAAGGCAGAAGCCCAATAATCTTCAAGGACTTTGTAGACCATGGTTTTATTCTAAATGAGATTAGAAGCCAGCAAAAGGGAGTAATATGATTATATTCATGTTTCGAAAGGATCATTCTGGCTGCTGTGAGACTGTATTGCAGGAGGCAGGGGCAGCAGATGGGGGCCAGTGAAGAAGTTATTGCTGTAGTCAAAACAAGTGGGGCTATGGCTTGGACTAGAGTGGAGGTGATGGGAGATCAGGCCATATTTCAGAGTGGAGTCAGAGGACATGCTGACGGCCTAGGTGTGGAGATGTGGTATCTGAGGGAAAAGAGGAATCAAGGAGGGCTCGTTGCTGGGGGACTCGAGTGGATGGGAGACTACTTTATTGATGAGGAAGAGTGGGGGGTAGGCGTAATTCAAGAGTTCTATCTTAGACATGGCAAGGGGATTATTCATGGAGAAATGACTTGGAAAAACGTGCTTATTGCCAACCCTATCTCTAGCTTGCTGATTTGCAGTTGTACCTGCAAGTCTCCAAGCTACTGAGCACATGGAAAATCGATTTGGAATATCCACTTCATGACCTCATCCACTATTTCTGGTGATCATTTACTCATCCTTCTGCTCCCTGGTTTCATACTCTGGCTTCTGAACCACCTGCCTAGTTCTGGAAAATTATTTCTCCTTTTTCTGATTTATTACCCAGCTTTACATCTGGATCTCAGCTCTACATACTTCTTTGATCTCAGCATTAGCCTCCGCTTCCGGGTATGCCATCAGATACCACCAGGTGTTCCTTATTCTATTTCACCACTCTATAGACCCAGCCCCAAAGAACCTTTGCCATACAGCAACCCTCCCCCTCAACCTATGGGACAAGAATGCAGCTATTGATATTTATAACTTGTTAGACTACCTGGTAAAGTCAGATAACACTTTATACATTCTGTGATTCTTATTCCTGAAAAAAATTCTTCCTCTAAGTACCAGTTTAAACCAATTCCTTGTTAGGATTTTTATAAAAATATCGGGATTTACGTGTCAGTTAAGCTGGCACTCTGACACCTCCATGTTCCAAGCCACCACCTTCTCTTACTTGAATCTTTGAAAACCTCCTAAATGATTTTCTTCTTCTTCTTCTTCTTCTTTTTTTTTTATGCAGCCAATTGATTCTCCATAATATAGGCACGGTAATTTACAACATAAACTTGATCCTGACAAGTCCCCTGCTGGTGGTTCTCCACTACCCTTAGGATAAAGCCTGCTATGCCTTGCATGCTTTGGCAGAGACATTGGTGATCCCCAAACGGTCCATGTGCTCCATATATTATCAGCCTTTCTAGGCCAGCAGGGGATGAATGTGTCACTTTTGGGCCAAGGCATGTAAGAGATTGTGTGCCTCCTCCACATCCTCTCTTCACCTGCTGTGGGGACCCAGAAAGCCACATGTTGAGATGTTGGCATCAAAAGATAGTGGAATCCTGGGTGTCTCAGTTACCCCATGGAGCAGATTCACCCTGGAATGTCACTTGACCTGCATTAGAATTTATTTGATAGAGAAACAACTCTTTGTTAGTTGAACCACCAAGCATTGGGGTTTCATTTCTTCAGCAGAGCCTAACCTACTTGATTAATGCACATGGCTAGCACAGCCCTGCATGCTCTAACTCCAGCCTATCTTTCTAGCTTCTTTGACTCCCTAAACATGTTGGACACTTTCACTTCCTCCAAGGTCTCTTTTCTCCTGCCTTTGGTTATTCCCCAACAAGTGGGCAAGTGGGGAATAACCCTTCCTCCTCTACTTCCTCCTCCTCCTACTTCTAACACATGTGCTTTGGCTAAATCTTAGTCATCCTTTAGGTCACAACCTAACCATCCCTTCCTCAGGGAAGCCCCTGTAACCACTCCCTTCCATAGCTTCTCATCATCTTGCTCATGACTCATCATTGCAATTGGATTTCAACAAATCCGTATGCCCTGCCAGACTGTCAGCTTTGCCAGGGTCTAGACACTGTCCTCCTGGGTACCACTGGATCACCAGTTCCCTACCTACACTTAATAATGGCTCAATAAATATTTGTTAAATGATGGAATGATTGATTAAATGAATGAATGATTAGCAGGAGATGAATAAAGGAAATGTAACAGAGACTACAAAAAAGGGGAGATATCATAACATATAGGATCCAGCTTGTGCATTAGCCATGGTTGGCCTAGGTTGAGGGCATCTTGGGGAGCCATGTGAAATACTGGTTATAACTAGACCTTCTCATCTATGCTCTGTGATGTCAACTGAATTATTTGAATGGAAATGAAATCTTTCCTCCTTAAGAATCCTCATGGCTTTCTGTTGTCTGTAGGGTAAAGTTCAAATACCTTAGCATGAAGGATGCATCAATTAAAGGTTGGCCTCTATGTTTCCTCACCTCCTACCAACTCCTTCTTCCATCCCATGTGGGCTCCGCTCTAGTCAAAACAAATGCCTCATCCTCTCTGAAGTATATGTGATGCTCCCTCCCACCTTGCCCACCTAGTCAACTCTTCCTTGTATTTTGAGACTCAGCTTAAATGTCATCTCCTCTTTAAAGACTGTTTCAAGTCTCCAGTGTTAGGCATTCAGCACTATGGACCCCAATAATGTTCTGTCCGTAGTTCTTAGGTAGCACTTAGAGCATGATTATTTGTTTATGCATGTGTCACTCTCACTGAGACCTGAGCTCCTCTGCATAGGGGCTATGCATAATTTACTCATCTTTTACTGCCTGTTACAGTGTTTAGCCAAAAGAAAGCTTTACGAGTGCTTGCTGAGTGAATGAATGAGTGAATAAGTGAACGGCCTTCACAGAAACAAAGCTGGAGTATTATAATGGATGCAATTCTAGTTTTTCTTTTTGTTTTAATTCTTTTTCTTTCTTTCATTCTTTCTTTTTTTTTCTTTTTTTTTTTTTTTTTTTGAGATATAGGGTCTTGCTATTTTCCGCAGGCTACAGTGCAGTGGCTACTATGCACAGGCATGATCGTTAGGATTTTTATAAAATCCTGCACACTACCTACAGCCTCGAAATCCTGGGCTTGAGCAATCCTCCCACCTTAGTCTCCCGAATAGCTTAGGACTACAGGAGGACACCACTAGGTCCAGCTTATATTTTCTTTTCTTAATTAAGTACATATGCAGTGGGAATTGAGGTTGCAAAGGGGAAAAATAGCTTTTTTCAAAAATTTGTTTTTCACTTTTACATTTTCTTTTAGGACTGGTGAGGTTTCAAAGTGTTGCATAATATGAACAGCATATTTCATAATCCATGGCTATTTATGGTTTGGTAGCAAAACCTTAGATCCAAAATGCACATACTTTTGATTTCTGACAAATAAATAGCTTTTCCTAATTGCGTGAAAATTAATATTCTGGAAATATT
The DNA here is from genome assembly GCA_963575035.1 of Avahi laniger. Classification (NCBI taxonomy): domain Eukaryota; kingdom Metazoa; phylum Chordata; class Mammalia; order Primates; family Indriidae; genus Avahi; species Avahi laniger. Next base: position 37,000 of record CAUYSK010066919.1, read on the forward strand.
TTTAAATCTGAGCTTTTCTTCTGAAAGTTTCTATCTTTTCTGGGACACAGGATTCACACTTTTCCTACATTGGGGATAGAGGGAGTTTAATTTACATTGATCTTTTCTTCTAATTTTGAGTGATTTTTTGAATTGTTATTAGGTTTTTCATTTTGTTTCATTTTGTTTTGTTCTGTTTTACAGACATTCAGCCTCAAACACTGGGAAAATTCCATTCCCCCTTCCCCATTGCGGATATTATGGTGAAAGGTTGTTAGTCTTGACAACTCTCCAAGACTGTGTCACTAGCCTGGGATGTTAGGCTGATAAAAACCCACACATCTCAGAAGGAGTGGGTTGGTTCTTAAGAACCTATTGAAATGCTTACCTAAACACTTAGTGTTGGGTCTGGTTTGCTCATGTGGTCTGCCTGTCTCATAGCCCTATTGACCCTGACTAACGAACCTCACCTCTCTCCATCCCATAGGAGCTGGGAAGGTTTTAAAAAGTATCTGCTCAAGCATTGGAGCAGATAGTCTGGGAATAATTACTGCTTTCAGACACACCATATGCATCTTAGAATTTCTAATTGGGAGAAGGGGCTTGAAATTTTTTTAAGGAGAAAGATTTTCACTCCTTTCAGATCAGTCTGAGGATTCAGCAGGGTCAGTACCAAATAGACGTAAAGATGTCAGTAGGAGCATAAGGTTGCTGGATTCAGTTATACATGGTCTAGAACTGTCAACTCTGACATGTTCTACTTTAACCTGACTAAACGATTTTTAGCATAATTTCCAGGATTGTCAAGAACAATTTGTGTGTGTGCATGTATGCATGTGGGTATGCGTGCACGTGTTTTCTTACATATATATTTTCATCCCACAAGGACAATGGTATTTTGGCTTATAGGCATGAAGTTCTGTTTTTCCTCTGTCAAGTGACTGTGAGTTTTGTTATACTCAGCAGGCCTTTTGTCTAATGCATTGACACCTTAATAAAAAACAAAAAGTAGATTCATCAAAAGAGACAAGATTACTTGAATCATAAATGGAGAACATCAGGGAGGCTAGCAACAATAATAATAATAAATTGCAGCTATTGTCCACAGAAACTTGCTTTTCTAAGGTACTTTTGATAATTACCTGTCAATGTTTCAGTTTTAACACCCACTTCTGGAATTGATGGAGTCTATTTATATCACATGAAATTCTTTTATTTGCCTCTTGAAGTGTATTCTATTCCCAGGCACGAATAGGGCAGGGGTTATTTTATTTTTCCAGGACAGGAAAGTGGCATTGTTGAATTCGATACATGTACACATTGCTTTCTGGTGGAAGAGAAGCAAAACAAAACAACGAATAAACATCAACCTTAATCGGCAAGCAAAAAAAGAGAATGGAAGCTTGGATGGTTCGGGGGCAAGTTGTGTTTGTGTCTTCAGAAGAATGGCACTTGATCCCCTCTCTGAGGTTGTTTAACTCGGGTAACGTCTAACTCGGTATCTCTGTCAGGTGATGTCTTAAAGCTTAAATGAAACACCAGCACAGGGCACAAAGGAGTAAGAAGAAATGAAGTCAGTGAAAATCTATGTTAGTAATAGAGGAACTTCAGGGATTATAATTTGTCTTCATTTAAAGAATGTTCTAGGATGAATGACTTAATTTAATAAAACCACAAGCATCTAAAAAGAATAGAGGTACCATTGATTCAGTTAGTCCTTCTCTTTGGTTTAACTGATAGAAATAGAAGTGAGGGGACTGGCTGCACAGGACAGTGTGGCAGAGAACCTCCGCATTCCCATCAGAGGACGAGGGAACCCCAGATCAGGAGAGACGTGTCCTGGTACCAGGACTACTGTACTACTGTGTGGCTTGGGACAACTTTGTCTGCTCTGAGACTCAATTTCCTTATTTGTTACATGAAAATATTGGGTCAGATCCTATCCAGCTCTAAAATTCATTTTTTTAAGTTCATTTTAAAAAATCTTAGAATCCTTAATTCTCCACACAGTGTTTGACATAAAACTGGGGAGCAGCCAATGTTTATTAAATGAATAAACAAACAAGTGTCTGCACAGGTCCCAAGTTCAGTCCATTGGATAGATGGTCTTTCAGAATTACAAGGATTATCTAGTAAGGATAATACATGTAGTAAATATTTGTTTACTGATTTCTTACTGTGTATGGAAGACAGCCTTTAAGATGGGCTCCAGTGACCACCACCTCCTGGTGTTCATGCTCTTGTGTAATCTCTTCTTCTTGAGTGTGGGATGGATATACTGACTCACTTCTAACAAACAGAATACAACGGAAGTGATGGGTTGTCATTTCTGAGATTAGGTTACAAAAAGACTGTGACTTCTGATTTGTTTTCTTTATCTCTCTCTCTCTCTCTCTGTGTGTATCTCCGTGTCTCCCTACCTTTGCCCTGAGGGAAGCCAGCTGCCATGTTGCAGCTGCCTTGTGGAGAGACCCTCACGGCAGAGAACCGATGTCTCCAGACAACATCCAGCAAGGACCCGAGGACAGCCAAGAATCACATAAGGGAACTTGGAAGTGGGAGGATTTTCCTCAGTTGATCCTTGAGATGATCGCAGCCTTGCTGGACACCTCAACTGTAGTCTCGCCAGACACTCTAAGCCATGCCCAGATTTCTGACCCACAGAAACTGTGATAATAAATGTTTGTCATTTTAAACTGATAAATTTTGGGGTAATTTTCTACACAGACATAAATGATGAAAATGCTATGTACAAAAAGAAACTGAATTGGAGAATTCAAAATGCATATAATATAAATAAGAGATACAGTAAATATACCAATTACCATTATGTACAGTTATAATAGTAATAATAACTAATTCCTATAGAGAACTTACAACATGCTTCAAACTCACACACACACATACACACACATATCAACCCACTTATTCTTCACAACAATATTGAGGCGCATAAAATGACCATTCCATTTTACAGATGAAGAAACAGAGTCATAGAAAGAGTAAGTCAGTTGCCCCAGGCCACACAGCTAGTAAAGGTAGTAAATCGTTGATTGAAAGTTTAAACCCAATTTCCAGATGGCTTGTTTGTTACCACAACGCTGCACTGTATCCATAAATGAGACAAGGGAAGTATCATGAAATGACAGGAGGTTCAAGAGGAGTGTTTTCATCCAGTCTGAGGGATAAGAATAGGGTTTTATGGAGGAGGTGACTTGTAGATGGAGAGCATTAAGCTTAGTGAGATGGAAACAAGGCATCCCAGACAGAGTTCCCTGTTGAAGGAATCAAGAGAACCCAAAGGAAGGAAAGACAAGCATGCGATTGAAACTGAAATAGTTCTGTAATGCAGTCTGTTTGTCATGAGGCCATTAGTAGCCAGGCCCAGGAAGAATGGGATACAGAATGGTTTAATTTTTCTGGGGCACAGTTAGTCAGGAAAGTCTTCCTAATGGTAGAACAGAATTTAGTGGAGTTGTTATCTGATTTTTCTTCACCTATTCCTTATTCTTTGTTTTCTAAATCTTGATTTCATACCTTCTGTTCTCTGCCTTTGAATTCTCTCTGATAGTCATTCTATTCTTTCTCTGAGGTGAGACCTACTTCCTCATCTAATGTTTTCATTCTTACAGCCCTTGGATGGCACAAATAAAATAGAAAAATACCCAGAATTTCAAATGTAGTATAAAATATGATATCTGGATATATTAATACTCTTCTGATGCCCCATCAAAGTAGTCATTTCTCATATTTTAAACAATTGGGAACTTCCTAAATGGTCACTCAATGATTCTACAAAGGTATACCTCACCTTGATGGAGCTATACCAGCTATACTATGTATTGCCCAACTAATGTAATTACTACAATTTTCCAGAACCTTCCATTTTATATTTTGCTAATCATATATGGTTATTAATAAAATTGCCACTGACAATCCTTCATTCCTTTGGCAATCCTTTCTTTATTTATTATACTAGTGCCAGCAATGTGGACACATTGCATACTATTCAGTTCACCTTTACCCAACACAGATGGAGCAAAGCCATGAAGTCAACCTGCAGGATGAGAGGAGGCTGCAACTTCCCATTTTCTGCTAGAGAGGTTTCAAGGCTCCCATTCCATTCAACCATGTTGGATCTCAAGAGTTCAACTCAGATGCAAAGTCTCATTTTCAGAGGTGTTACATTTGCATAATTTGACAGCTGGGGATATCAGTAGTCAGGTAAATCAAATGCATTTGCACCTCTGCACAATGAAAATTTGCTCTTTTTCCCCAGGCCCCCATCGTGCTGTTTTAACCATCTCTTGGCCCTGGCTCTTTCTTAGACTTCCTTGTCACATTTCATCTAATGCTCAGAAATAACTTTGGCTCTATAGTCATTTCCTGTGCCACCTCTGTGTACCTTCCACAGGAGTACAAGGCTTATCAGTTATTGTGGTGGTTAAGGGTGGGAGCTTCAGCCTCAGGTGACCTGGACTCAAATCCTGTTATGTACCAACTGAAGCCAAGCCGCCACCACCTCCTGCCTGGCTAGCTGAAGTAGCCTCCTAACTGGTGTTTCTGTACTCATTTCAATCTCTAATTCTTCCCTCCATACAGTGGACAGAATAATCACTTAAAGCAATTACTTTACTATTTTTTAAATTTAAAAACAATGCACGAATATAGTTTTTTTTTTAAAAGACAAGTTCAAAAGTGAATGCAATGAAAAGTAAGTCTGTCTACTACGTCAACTCTGTATTGCCCAAGGATCTCTTCCTATAAACAACCACATTTACCAGTTGATTGTATATTTTTCAGAAATAGTTTATGTGTATACATATATATCAGATATATACATACATATTTTTCATTCTTTTTTCCTATACATGAATGTTTTAATATATAAATTTGATCATAACATATAACAGCAGCTCTCCATTAACTTGAAGCTAATGTCCAAAATTGTTAACATGGTCTTCTACTTCTTGCATGATCTGGCCCCTGCCCAACTGTGTAAATTTGCCTCATGCCATTTTCCCCTTTATTTTCTTTCACACTGCATTTATATTAGATCCTCAAGCTTCTAATCATAGCACCTAAGATTCTTTGTACATGTTTTTATCTTTGGCATGGGAACTGTGGCTGCCTCTTCAATATACATCCCATCTATGCTTAACGCCATATGTTTGAATGGAATGGAACCACCCTAGGGCTCAAGGGCACACAAATTTCATTCTCCTTACCACAGTGATTGGTTCAGGCATCCACTGATTAGAAGGATTGATTTGGGGTGTCTTAATCAGCATAAGAAGGGGATGCTCTCTCTCTCTGGATGTAAACAAGCAAGCTCTGGTTGTTGTTGGTAGACATAATCATGATAGAAATCAAGGGACTGAAACCAACATATAATTTGGAAGGGCAATTAGTCTCTGAGAAACAAAGCCAGAGCCTTGATCAAACTGTGCCTGACACTGTTACCACTAAATAACTTTTAGTGTTTTAAGCAAATTTGCATTGAATATTCTAGGACTTGCAGACAAATTAAAGCATCATAATACATCCCTTCTTTCTTGTGTCTGGCTAACTCTTACTTAGCTCCAGGCTTGTTAAATATTAATTCATCAGAGAGGCTTTCTCTGACTTTCCCAGACTAGGTCGGGTGTTTCTTTCCTCTGTTTTCCTTGTATTGAGGCTTTTCCCTCCTGCGTACTTGTCACAATAGTAATGAATGACTATTTTTAATGTTCCTCTCCCCCAGTGGCCTATAAATTAAGTGAAGTTGGGGCCATGTCTATCTGGTTCACTGCTCCAGCCCCAGGTTTCTAGCACATACCTCATGCTTATGAATTGCTCAATAAATATTTATTGGATGCAAATGTGACTAAATGATAGAATTTATTAAGGATACGTTGATCTTTCACAATGATTTTTAAGTGAACGTTAACAGTGTTCCCACAGATTGAACTATAGTTTTTTTTTTTTTTAATCTTTAGTCTAACTCAGACAAAATATCCCAACTGCCCAGGATATTTCGCTAGTTGAAATCCAATTTCTATGACTGAATCTCTGGGGAGGATGTGTGGGCGACGGTTAAGAGACCCACTCCAGTGCAGGTCAGAATCCTGGACTAAAAAAGCCTCAGATCTTCCATCTACTGGGTTTCTGGTTTGGGCCAAATTACTGAACTTCAAGCCTCAATATTTTTTATCTTTAAAATTCAGATTATAATGGTATCTGCTTCACAGGATCATTGTGAAGATTAAATGATGCAATGCACGTAATGCATCTATCTCAATAATAAGTACTCACATACAGTATTTTCTATCACATAGTAAATAATAAATATATTACATGATAACACTCACTATATGTAGCTACTAGTTATTATTATAGCAGTTGGACCTCTAGGGTTTCCAAATTCTAGGACTGGAAAATGAGATTTCTCTTAACTCTACTCCAGGGCTTTGAGGGGTTTTACTTATGAATGATTTAACATAGATAGAACTGACCAAATGTTGGATTTTTGATTATTTCTGCTTGATTCAGATTCTTGTGTAATCCCGTGATTTTGAACAGCTATTGTTCTCCGAAAATGAGAATGGATTTAAAGGAATATTTATATTGATTTATTGTTGGTTGTTGAAATGTAAATAGCCCTGAATGTGCCACTCACTGGGAAAGGACAGTGCTTTTCATAATGGACAAAATAGCCTTGTGTCACTTTAATAACCTGCTTGTGGTCACACCAGTCATGGGGTTCCTTAAACATAGCAGAATGCCTGCTATTGTCATTTACATATCAATGAGCAGACATCTCTCTGCTAGTTGCTGTTACATAGCACTGCCTTTTCCCTAACTTGGAGACTGTGCTGAGTTTTTATGTGAAATGAACAAATCTTTCATACAGACACGCATATCCCAAGCCTCTGCAACAGCTGCTAAGGCAGTTACACAACTTATCTATTGTTTATTTGTAGAAGTTGGAAGGGTAAGAAATAAATTGCCTACCCCTGGAATTTTATGGACATATGTGTCTATTTCTTTTACAGAAGTATGCCATGAACGATCATTCTGGGTTTCCAAAGTTGAGTGCATCAGATGAAATAGGCTTAAATAAGGAAAAACAAACAAACAAACACCCGAAAACACAGCATTGCTTACACAGGAAACTGACTTTAAAATTCAGAGGAAAAAAAACAAATTTGTTTTCTCTGCTTATTGCCTCACTCTAGCCAATGCATTTTCTGATATGGAAATAGCTCTTTTACTTTATCAACTTAGAAGTAAATGGCATATTCGTCTCTCCCTCAAGGGCCACCCAGGGAATGGAGGTTGAATGCAGAGTTGTGTGATTCTAGAGTGATGCCCAAAGCAGCCCACGAAGTCATGATGGCTAGCTTAGAAATCATCACTAGCCCTCTTTAACAAGCCCTAGCATCACACTCCCAATAATCTTTTTAGGTGACCCTAATCGCCACTGCAGCGTTAAACAGCAGTTTTACCACAGAGCCACGATTTGGCCATGGATTTATCATTCAGACTAGGTCAGGAGGAACTCAAAGCTGAGGAAACAGAGTCTCCATAACCTTGTCTTGCTAGTGGCAGCTGTACTTCCATACTGTGAAAGAACCGATTAAGTACCCATGTGTTCCCAGATTTTTTTTTTAAATTGAAAATTGGTTATCAATATCATACTCATCTTTAGAAAAACTGTGAGGAACACAGGAACTCACACCCACCTCCCCACATACATATATGAAATCACAATAATCATACTTGTTATCTGCTTGGCACTGCTCTGGATTCTACCTGGGAATTAACTCATATAATTCTCTTCTCCAGCAGTACAATGAGACACATGCTATTATTATCCAATTTTCCTGTTGAGCAACTGAGGTAGGGAGAGGTTTAGTAATTTGCCTGTGGTAGGGGTGTAGATGTGAAATGCACACATCTGTCTCTTCCATGCAGACGTGTGTACTAACTGGAGGCAACCACTGCTGAGGCAGTTAACCAACTTCCTTCTTGTGTATTTGTAGAAGTTGTGATGGTATGAGATAAATCGCCCACCCCATTCTGTCTTACTATATAATATAGACAGTATGTCAAGGATATATTAAGGCTAATAATAATAATTAGCATTAATTGAGTGCTTCCTAGGCCAGGCTAGCATTCTTATACAGGCTTTATGTGTATTGTCTTGTTTCATCCTCATAGTAGCTCAAAGAGAGAGTTATGATGATGCTCATTTCAGGCCGACAGTGTCTAAAGCCGATGGGATTTAAATACTTTGCCTAAGTCATACATCTAAGAAGCAGGAGAGCAGGGATTTGAACTCCTGAACTTGTGTGATTAATCAGTGGTGTCTCTAGATGGCAAAACTCTTCCTCCAGGTCCTGGGGAGAAGGGTGGGGGCCTCTGTGCTGTGCTGGCTACCAAGGACATGAACCAACTAACCTATTGGGTGTCTTCTCCCTCTGCCAAACCTCAGGATCTTTCTAGTCTCTTTTGTCATATCGCATTGCCTCCATCCCATACTTTCCTTTCTAGTGTTCCATTTCTTTAAGTGCTGGCTTGGCCTAGTTGGCAGAGGTCCAATATGAGAACCTACTTCACAACCACATATAGTGGGAGCAAATAAGTTAATATGTTCCAGATACTTACATATTTTTGGCATAGAATCTAAACAATATAATCACAGCTTATTATCCTTCACAGGCAACAATCATTCTTTTATTCATTCAATAAACGATGAGTGACTATGATGGCCTGGGCACTGTGCTAGCTCTGCATTAGCATCTGTGACAGGAGCATTTTGGAAACGCAATGCCCCATTCATCGGAGTGACTTTAATGGTTGAGCCTTCGGCACCCTGGCAAGTCCGCGTTTGGGCCCCTCTCAAGTCTCATTAACTCATTGGCCATGGATTCTGCTCATCTCAATGGCTGGTCTTGCTGTCTCGCTGGCACCACCTCTGAAAAAAGTGACAGAGTTTGATTCCATTATGAAAAAAAAGAAGAAAATGGCTTGTTTGGGGTTAGATGAATTTTTTTTTTTCAGATCTAAAGCATGCCATTTTTGAACTGGGAACATAAAATTTATGAAATGGAACTTAAGTGAATTGGAATTAAGCTTCAGAAGAGAAGTTTACAGCAATCTCCATGATGGGATTGGGATAATGTCTTCATAATTATTATTATTATTATTATCACTTTTTGGTTAGTTTATTTAAATAACTTAGTTTTTCTTTGGTCTATTTCCATCCTGTTAGCAAGCCTATTTCTGTGGCCAGGCCTTGCCACTGCTACACTGTTTTTGATTTTGTTTTTTTTTTCCTAATAGAATCTTGTCTTTATCTCTCATACAGGATGACCGTCATCTGCAAGTTGTTTCTTGAGAGTCCTCTCTGACTTCAGAACAACCAATTTATGGTGACATGAACAAGGTCAAGGGACTCAGAGCTAAAACAGGCAGGACTTCTAGACCTAATGAAGACTCTGTCAGGCCTCATTTGGATCTAGCTAATGAGGATCTGATTGAATTTGCCATCTTTATAACATTGTGAGGTCTTTGGGGCCAGTAAATGATTTCCCTTATTTTTCTGCACAGAAGCAAGGATGAGGTCAAGTTGTCAACATAAACTTTTGTATGTCATACGTCATCAGACATCATGCCTTTGATGGATGATTTGCTAGGTCATCTTAGATAGGCCATTTAATCTTTTTGTGTTTTAGCTTTTCCACCTGTGAAAGCGTGGTTACACATATAGGACTTCTAAGGAAAGTGCCAGTAGGAAGAATAGATAAGGTGTGTTAACTTGAGGGGCTTTTGCAACAGAACCTTGTATCACTTTTTGCTAGAAGGAGTGTCATCTTGAGGTGATAAAATATTTTTATGGCAAGATAGTCTGAGAAAAAGTGCTTGCGGAGCAAACATCAGATCTGAGGGAAGGGAGGGGCCGTTCCTGCTATTTCATGCATTTGGAGGTAACTTCTGACAAGGGCTTTTTCATTCTGTAGTTTCTCCAAGGGAAAAATTGAAATCATGAGAACACTGTTTGGCAGTCCAAATTAAATGTACCCACAATTTGAAAAGACAAATTCTTATGTGCTCAGCTTCAAATTATAAATTACCAATAACATCTTGTGGTTTTGTTGCTTTGCTGTGGAGCAACTTTGGTGCTGAAGGCAGTCTTGTACCTGTTTTTCACACACAGTTTGTCAACAACAGCAAGCCTTGACGTTGCTGTTAGTCTTTGAAGGTGTGGAGGTTAGCACGCTCTGATTTCCTTGTCTTCTGTTATCATCCAGATTGCCCCAGATCTCCCAGACCAGATATGCTTTTTATAAATATACACAGAACCAATCAGTATTTATTGTGAGGTTACTAAAACTGTTCCAGTAAATTCTTTAATAAAAACCCTGGATGAAAATACATCTGAAATCAGAGAACAGTTTTGCTTTCATGACTTCCAATTCCTATATTTTAAAAGACTGGTATAAACTTTTTCATATGTACAAGTGAAACTCAGTGGAACCCTTTATTTCACATCAGCTTCTTGCATGCCCACTCCCTCCCCCCATCTCCCCATTCTTGAAACTACTAGCATGAGACTTGTTGCTTTCGTCTGTGTGAATTTCCCATTGGCTGCGCCCCAACTCTTATAATCATGCTCTCTCCCCGAGGGGAATCGCCAGATGCTCAGTGTGTGATCAATGTGCCCTGTGCTGTTCAGCTTTGCCTGGGCTTGCCTGTGTGTCCAAAAATATAAACAGAGACACCCAACTCTGCCTCAGGGTGGAGGGAAGGACCTCAAATCAGTCACAAACCCAAACAAACAATGCAGGAAATGTTGCTTCTTCCCCCAATCAGTGCAGGGGGATGGGCTGTCTCATTACATAGTGCTAAGGGTGTCTGAAAAATGAGGGTTCTGTGGGATAAAAAGCGACTTGTTAAGAGCTGTGACAAATTGTCAATCTATGTTATACCACACTTTTAAACATTCACAGCAATGTCATTTCTGCCAGTATCTAGGGAAATAGCTATGTGGTTAAAGCTTTAAATCAATAGTTAAGTTCACTGCATATTGTTTATAATAGTTCAAAACTGGAATGGACTTAAATGTTCAACAAGAAGAATTTGATTAAATAACTTGTGTTATCTACCTGTCTGTTTGTCTGTCTCTCTCTTCCAAATATATCTATTTCTACCATTTAAAATGAGGGTGTAAATAATCTTTTTAAAATTTAGATTAGAGACACCCTTGGAGAGCTTAATAAAAGGCATAAACCAGGAGAAAATGTCCATTTGTTCAACATTATCATGGAATATCAAGAGATTTTCACAAAAACTTGTCTATCACTTAAAGGTTAGGAATACTTACTCTGAAGAATTTACTAGAAATAATTAATAATTCAGATGTAGGGAATAGTAGAACAAGCAGGTTAGAGAAGAGTATAATCCCATTTTTGTAAAACAAAAAGAAAGCAAAATATCCACTATGTATGCAAAGACAAGGCTTTGAAAGGATGAACAAGAAGGGGCTAACAATGGCTTCTCTGGAGGGGTGATAGGGTTTCTCTGCAAGTCTTCCTTTCTCCTTCCCTTCCTCCCTCCCTCTCTTCTTCCTTCCTTTCTTCATTCTTCTCTCTCACCCCTCCTCCTTCTCTTCTTTTTTTTTTTTTAGCCTATACATGTCTTCTGACTTTTCTACAGCTAAATATGAATTGCTTTTATGAGAAGAAATATATCACACAATAAATAGAAGAAATATATCAGTTTTGGCAAGTATGTTAGAACACCTGGGGACATTTCTAGCACCCCTCTGATGAAATACTGGAAGAAGCAATAATTAGGATGAAGGGATATTATTTCTGAGTGAGAGGTAATTAGAGCCATATGAAAAGCAAACAGTTTGATGGACTTATTTTCAACATGAAATACAGATGAAACATGTTAAAACAGTTCCAAATGAATCAGAATAAATTCTCTAATACTCAAACCGTACGTGGCAACCAGGAAAAGCCAATCTACCTGTGACCTTAAGCTTGACATCAAGAATAGTATTACCATTCTTGGAATGTCCTTTGGGAGTGCCTCTGGCAACTCAATGTCTTGAAGGATTATGAGTCTGACATTCCTATTTCTCTCACCTATAAAGGGCTTTGGGAGAAGTTCTATCTTTGCAGACCTTGTTCTCTCAGTTTGAAGGTGATGTTTGCATTTCTTCTATTTCCTGGCAAGTGTCTTTAAGAAAAGTGAAGTTAATTTTCAGACTCTGCAGATATCTGCTCAACATTCTTGCACCCTTTCTTGAGTAACAGGGTACCCCCATCTTCCTTTGGGGAACTCCCTTCTCCTACTCTCAATTGCTGTGGCTTCAGTGAAGCTGGCATCACCCTCCAGCTCCAGGTTGACCACACAACTCAAGCTTGGTCAATTAAAGTCTCTCTCTGTCTCTCCCTTTCTGCCACAGTGAGAGGTGTAGGGATGGGCATGTGATCCAATCAATGAGATAGAGTCAAGATTTCTCAGCTGGGAGAATATAAGCTTGGAATTGTTCTGGAAAAAAGCCTGTAGAGAATGATGGCAAAGAGAAAAGTAGAGCCACAGGATAGAAGAAGATGGAGGAATGGAGGTAGATCATCACTCCTGTGGCTTCATTTGAGCTCCCAGGTCCCTATGTCCCTGAAACAAACTTGCCACTGAAGTTTTCAATTACATGTGGCAATAATTTCCTTTTCATTAAAAGCCAGTTTAAATTAGATCTGTTTTACTTACAACCAATTGAGTTCTTATTAATACACTGATTTAATAATAATAATAATACTTATTGAGCTCTTCTTAAGTGACAGACCCTATACAAATCCTTTATTTGCATTCTCTTATTCAATTCTCACAACAGTTCTTTTTAAGAAAGGAAACAGGTTCAGAAAGATTAAGTAACTTCCATAAGATCCGTCGCCAAGTAGTAGTAGATCCAGACTCAAACCCAGATGTGTCTGATTCTAAAACTCCATGCTCAACCAGCATGCTGTCAACCAAGCAGTGATACTTGCTGAAAGGCATGACAGCTAGTGGCTGTACCTCGCAAGCATTCATTTTTCATAGCAATATTACAAAGGGATGCACTGAAGTTAACAAATGAGTATTTGCTAAGCATGGCCAATTTTAGGGGTTAACTCTTCACCTCCTGTTTCCTCTTCAGTGCCTCCTTCCATTATTTTGTTTTGCTTTCCGTACCAGATAATGCTTAACAGAAGAATCCCAAATGAAGTCTGTGCCTTCATTTTACAGTCTAAGAGTCTAGTAAGACCTCTAATTTATCTGATGCACATCCTACAACTTCTCTGGGGCTCACTTTGGCTACAAACAAGCAAATTTGGTGATAAAACTCGGGTCCTTTAAGAATCAGGGAAGAGCAACAAGGCTGTGTTGGTGATATGTTATTATAAACCCAGAGTGAGCTTTCTTTTCATTAATAAAATGAAAATAAGGAGGTTTATCCATTCTGTACTGCTCCTCTCTCAGGTAGGGTTTGCTTACACTTTATAGAACAGCAGAGTTCTCTCTTGAAGACTGAAGAAAAAGGTAAACACTTGCCTGGGAAATATGGTTTTGACTCTAGCTTTGAGGTTCACGCTGTACTCATAACATCCTGTTCTTCTCAGCCGTGATGTGGTAGATAGCGGTTCCTCCCCAGGCTGTTAACAGCTGAGCTCATTTTTCATACAGATGCTGCTCGGTGGGACTGAGGAAATGGGCCACTGCTGCCTCCTCCTCTGACCCTCTTACGGTTAAGGACAGGTACTCCCAGTTGCTTTGAGAATGCACTTTCCATCCTCTCTAAACTCAGGTCTTTAATTTCTTTGAGATATTTTGCCAACTTAGATTGTATTGGGAGCCCACAGAGTATTTAGTGAGTGGACATGAAGTCTCAGAAGAAAAAATCATTTGTTTATCACAGAAGAAAGCTACTCTGTTGAACTCTGCAGCCAGGGAGTCAGGAAAGGAAGAGTGGCTGTTAGGGAAAGGCGTGATAAAACCTAGTACTGAGAAAAAACAGTGTAAGTGGAATGAATCATCCGCTTTCCTAGGCACAGGGATTTCTGACTTCTTATCTATCCCTTTAGTAGGAGCTGGAGGAGTGGGAAATAGCTTTTTGTACAATATATTTATTAGCTTTCAAATGAACTTGTATCTAGAAATCACATCTATTGCAAAGATATAAATATACTATAATAAAGAATAAAATCTTACTTCTGCTGTCAGGGAGCCAACCCCAAATGAGTTTATTGCATTTGGAGATTCTGAAGGCATAAGTCGGATAGGGATGACTTCTGCTCACCTGCAGAGGAAGATATTTCCCTTGCTTTCTACGCCAAGTTGCAAGGTTACTGCTTTGCCCAATTCAGGAGATGAACAACAGCTGGGTGTGTTGTTTGGATGGCTTTGTTAGAGAGTATAATGGGTGTCCTGTAATTGTGCGTCTAATCTGGTAGTTCCAAAATTTGCCTTATTACTGCGATCACAAAAAGGCTCTAAAAGGATTATAGAGATCCTTTGTCAAACCCAGACCTACTGAACAGGAATACATAAGAACAAGCCTGAGCCATCTGTAATTTTACATGGGTGATTCTTATGGTCAACCAGGGAGCTGCTGCTCTAGTTTTCCCTCAGTGGGATTAATTAATCGGATTGGCAACTCTTGCCACTCATTCACTGGGATCTGTAGACATGACCCCAGGGCAGTCCAGTCTTCAGTTAGGGTCGGGGGAGGGGAACGGAAGGTGATGATTAGAGGGATCTGGCAGAAACAAGGGTGGGCCAATGCCGGCAGTATTGAGGCATCCTGTAGCAAGGCCCATCAGAGCGTGAAGAGGATTCCTGGAACAGCTGTCTGCAAGAGTTTTGAAGATTGGATTGCTAAAAGAACAGAGAGTGGCAAAGCCCATACTTCTTTCTTCAAGGTAAACAGAAAAAAATCTTCTTTCTTTCTCACTGTAGTGCCTACCATTTTTATTTTATTCATCATGACCAAAACTCAGAGATATATGTTAAAACCGATTCCTTCCAGAGACATGAAACACAGGAAATTTGAATGCAGACACTTTGACACAACATACATGTAGGTGGTAGTGTAGTTTCCTTTTACAACTAGGAGAGCACATCACATGCCAATTTACTCATTTGGTCATTTAATGAACAATCATTTATTGAGCAAAACCAACACTAATGAGGCGTGGTGCCAGGTGGTGGGGAACAAATAAACAAAACACGATCTTTGTCCTTTGGATGGTCACAGTTGCATGAGCATGTAAGAACTCATGTAGGAGAGGGAATGATCATTTCCCCCTGGGCAGGAGAAGGTAGACCAGGAGATCTTCCTAGAGAAGGTGATGCCTGAGCAAGGTGTTTAAGAATGAAAGAGAGATTCACTTGGAAAACAGGCACAGTCTTCTTAGATAGAGGCAATAATTTGAAAGAAGCCCAGAATGGCCTCGTGGGTCAGAGGAAGTCTGTGTAATCTGCTATTACAGCATGAGAGGCAAATGTGATGGGAGGTGATCTGGGGATTTGGCAGCATCCAAATCATGCAGAATCTTGAATGTCTCTGTTTCTAAGGAAAAGAACTTGGCATAACCCAAACACCTGAACTCGTAAAAGTGCAGTAGAAGAGAACAGAGGCTGCTCAGGTAAAGACACAGATGAGTATGAACAAACTCTTGCTTTTCTTATGTACATGCCTTGGGATTGGGCTTGTAGGAGTCTACCTCTCAGATAAGCTGGGCATAATAATATAATAACTCATAACTTTTAGAGCATTGCTATATTTTTTCCTTAACTGCAGAATATGTTTTGAAAAAATGAAAACCACTTCTAGTTTCAATTTTAAAATGCCTTAATTTGAGAGACCATTAGTCATGAAGGTGTTTCCATAGCAAACGTGTGTGGGATGTCCTAGCATTATTGGCAGTGTTTCAAGGGAACTTATATCATTAAATTAGGACAAGACCTGGCATGATGGCTAGAAAATTCATGGCACTCTTCCCATAGCACGAGGCCTCCATTTAAGGGCAAGATAAAGGCAAGGCAAAGACCAAGAGGAGAAACGCTGGAATGAAAACAAGTAACAAAGGGGAGATAAAAATGGAAATCACAGTTCAGTGTGAATAATAGGAATGCAAATGGTGCTACTAAAATAGGAAGGAACATTACTTTTCAAAAAGGCAAAGCAAAGGAAAATTGTAGTAGCAAAAGCATTTTGCATGGTAAAATTGTACACTGTGTATGCCTTTCAGAAGCAAAGCCACCTACTCTAATTTTTCCCAGCACGATGCTGTGAATTTGGTGAGTCATTTTATGAAGGTTTACTACAAAGCCCCAATCTGCATATTTTTTTTTTATAATACATTTGGATTAAATCTTCCTTTTCTCCGGCAGCTACCTACTAATGGTCGCATTTTATAGCCAAAATTTTTCACTTGGGATAGAAAGTAACACACTTCTTAAAAAATTAAAAAGTTTATGGAGTGATCTATAGGGTTTATTGTTAAGTAAAAAAAATTATGATAAAAATGTATATAGTATGGTACTAAGAAGAAGGTAATCTGAATATAATTTGCTTATATTAAAAAATGCAGGAAAAGATTATTTATGGGAGAGTAAGGAAACGGGTTGGAGGAGGTAGGATTAGCTGTAAATGTCTCTGAATCTATTTTGTTTTTGTTTTGAATGCAAAAGCATACAAATGTTTAACATGATCATAAAAAATTAGTCATGAAACAAAGCCATCTCTAGAAATTGAAAGCAAAATGACATAAATGAACTTAAGTCTCAAATTAGTGGCATAATCACAGAGAGGAATTATTTCAAGTGACACAGCCTGTAGATATACCCTAAGAAAAAAGAATTGCCAAAAAAAAAAAAAAATCAAACTGTTTTTCCTAATCTTATTGTTTGGTGATAGTGTTGTTACTGCCTTGGTTTTCCTTTCTTCCTTCTTTCCTCTCTTCCTTCCTTCCTTCCTTTCTTCCTCTCTCACTCTCTCTTTTTTTTTTTTTTCCTTTTTGTGACTGTTGTGTGTACTATGGGTTAAAGCAAGTGAGAAATTGTGTTGGTATTGGGAACTAGGTTTTTTGGCATAGAAGAAAAGGTAATTCAGATTTAACATCAAAAAGGTTAAGTAAAAACCTTATTGTCTCAAATTTATATTATCATTATCAATAGAAATTGTGATGAATTTTAATATAAAAACAAAGATTCCCTATGTTTATTCACTGAAAAGACTTAGAAATAATGACCAGGTAGGTAGAATGCATGTCCCTAGTGTTCATTTACTCAATTGAAAACCTAGTGCTTGTACTGGTCCCTTAGTACTATCCCCCACTAAAAGAAACCTGGGCCTCTTGGGAGAGAACTGATCACAGATCTGGGTCAGTAATTGTGTAAAATGAACTGGAATAATTTATCATACCAAAGAGTATGATAGTTATCAATGACTTTTGGTGTTATGAGGAGGGCTTTTGCTAGGCAAAGGTGAGACAATTTGAGCCTCAATAAAATAATGACTACAATGAATTGAAACACATCAATTATGTTTAACCTATTGTTGATACTAAAACGCACACACACACACACAGACAGGCACATATGCACACAGCTGAAAATATCCCCTTAAAACCCTAAGACCATTTGTTATCTCTGCAGTATCATAGGTAACCAACTCAAGATTTCAAAACTAGAAAATGAAGGAAAAAAAATCAAATATTTATCCTCTTTTTTCTACACACACTATACCACTGGGTAACCAAATAGTAAATAGCTCCCGATTCAAATCATCAAAATTAAAATGAAATTATTAGATAGTTAAGGAAATGTGAACACCAATTAAATGGTTAGCAATACTATGTCCTTACTGTTATTTGCCTTTAGTTATGATAATGAATTGTGGTTACATTTAAGAAAAAGTTCTTATACATATATGAAGATGAAATGATGTGATTTCTTGGTTT
This sequence comes from Avahi laniger, assembly GCA_963575035.1. Taxonomy (NCBI): domain Eukaryota; kingdom Metazoa; phylum Chordata; class Mammalia; order Primates; family Indriidae; genus Avahi; species Avahi laniger. The sequence goes on from CAUYSK010066919.1 coordinate 54,978, forward strand.
TGCTTCAAAATAATCCAGCGGTGTGGAGGAGAGGGGAATTAGATGGTGGCATAAATAAAACCAGATTGACCATGAATTGATAATTATTGAAGCTGAGTGCATAAAGTTTATTGTATTATTATTCCTTTTCTTTTTGTATATATTTGAAGTTTGCCATACAAAAATTTTAAATAAATCAATTGCTTTGTTTATCTCTCTTTCCCTATAACCTCATAATCTTGCTTTCCAATGTATTATTATGCTCACATGGCAAGCACTCAGTTAACGTTTGGAAAGAATCACACTGCTATTTTTGAAGGTGTCTCTCTGGTATCATTCAAGTTTCTCATTCTTGATGAAAAAAAATGAACAGATAGAGAAATAAATTCTAGGCGTTATTCAAGCCAGTTAATGGGTAACTCCTTTTGGGCAGTCATGAGCTTTCAGACTTAAGCATATGATGTTTGGAATTCTAAAGAGACTCTAGTCTCAAAGTGAAAGACAGACCCTTTTGTCTAGGAGTAATACTTCTTTGAACGACAAGAAAACGAAGTTTCTCAACTCAACTGCTCGTGAAAATTGGCATGATGTGGTCTCATGACGGATTAAATCCTCAACTGCAGAAAGATCTAATAGCTAATTATTTTACCATAAAGCATTTGGGCCTGTGACCGTCTCTGTTCAGTAAGCATGCATAATTTTTCACCAGCAAAACCCATGTTTTGACATGTTGCATTAAGTCGCTCTGGGATATTTGCTGTCATTCTGAAGGTTTTAATCTGTATAATCTTTCAATTATGTGTCAAATTTTCTTGTATTAGTTCATTGATATTTTTTCCCCTCACTTTTTTTTTCTGAAACAATAATTCCGATCTCTGACCTCTTGCATTGATCCTGTAATTGCATTTTTTTTCCCCTCTCTTCTGTCCTATTTTCCATCTCTGTTATTTTGATCTAGTTTCTGGGAAACTTCTACAACTTTATGTTTCTGATCCTATTTACTAAAAAAATGTCTGTTCACCCAGAAGGAATTCTTTCTTATATTTCTCATGGTTTCTGTTAAACAATAGTATCCCACTCTTGTTTTATCTCTTTCGTGGATACAGTATCTTTTCATGTTTCTCTGAAAGTACAACTTTTAAAAGTTTTCTTTTGCTCTCCAAATTATCTCTGTTTCCTCTCCGAGTTTTATTTGTTTATTATTGTTTTTTGTCTTCGCTTTCCATGTTGGAGCCTTCCTTTAAATATCTAGCGATCCATGGCTGACTGTTCACATTTAAAGATGGAAATAGCTCATTGAATGCTCTATGCATAAGGCTGAGTGTCACCAACGCAGAGCTTCCTAGTAATTAAGAGTAGAAACAGTTAGTGAACGGGGGCCTGCTAGGGTGATATTTACAATATTTAACAATTGATATGGCCTGGGTATCATAAATCAGAGAAGGTACCCAGACACTAAAAATGCACCGGCCATGAACAGCTCTTTCGAGAACACTGTGTTTACAGGCCTGATTCAACCTGATTGGTAGATCTTTCTCTTGGACAGGATGGTTTCCTCAGAGAGAACATCTCCAGTCTCCTGTCTTAGGTGAGATGGGGATAATATTAATAATCCTGCTGCCATGGTTGGAGGAGTCTGGGAGTTCTTTACATAGGCTTTCATTTAATCCAGCAGCTGTGCTTCATGTCCCTGGAGCTCAGAGCTTCTAAGATTTAATTTCTTCAGAAAGTCTTCTCAAGTAAGTTAGTGGTAATCATCTAGCTATTGATATAGAAGAGGACATTTGGGAGTCTGATTGCTTCTTATTCAGATGTCCTTGTCAGAGTTCATTTTTCAGTTCCACTCCATATCCTCACCTTCAGAGACACCTGGAGCCTCCAATTCCTAAACCATTCTGGGTTTCTTCTACCCAAATTGTCTTGCTTTCTGTTGGCATCCCTCTCTTCAGGCATACAATTTAGCCTTTTCTGATTTATTAAATTAGTTACCACGTATCTAGCTGCTTTCTTTATTCTTTATTTTATTTTATTTTATTTTTTGAGACAGAGTCTCACTTTGTTGCCCTGGCTAGAGTGAGTGCCGTGGCGTCAGCCTAGGTCACAGCAACCTCAGACTCCTGGGCTCAAGCGATCCTACTGCCTCAGCCTCCCAAGTAGCTGGGACTACAGGCATGAGCCACCATGCCCGGCTAATTTTTTCTATATATTTTTAGCTGTCCAATTAATTTCTTTCTATTTTTGGTAGAGATGGGGT